>JAJEJO010028811.1:0-25070 GCA_020662805.1 Glaucomys volans
TAGGGTCTGAGCTGAGAAATTAGAAGTAAGTCTTATTGGTTTGCCTCTAAATGTGATCTGATATTTCTTTCTTGTGGCTTTAAATATTCTTTCCTTATTTTCTATGTCAAGCATTATGATTATGATATGTTTTGGCAAGTTTCTCATTTGACTATGTCTCTTTGAGGTCTTATAAGGCTCTTGCTTGTAAATCTCTATCTCATTTCTGACATGGAAGAAGTTCTCTGTAACTATCTATTTTAAAATATTCTTTATGCCTTTAGTTTGTAGCCCTATGTTCTTTTGTATTTCAATGTTTCTCAGGTTTGGTCTTTTAATGTTGTCACAGAATTCTTGTATATTCTGGTTACATTCTATAAATTTTTTCTCTTTATTGCATGTCATGTACTCAAGATCATACGCTCTGTCTCCAAGGTCTGAAGTTCTGTCTTCAAGGGCCAATGTTCTCTTTTCTATGTAATTTAAATTGTTAGTAATGCCTTCAAGTGAGTCTTAAATTTATTGTGCCTTTAATTCTAGGAGTTCTCCTTGGTTTCTCTTCAAAATTTCTATTTCTTATAATGGTCTCTCATCTCCTAAAATTGCTCTCTTTATTCCTTCCTTAGATCTTCTTTTAGTTCAATGAACATTTTTTTCATTGAACATTTTAATAATCAGTTTTTTTAAGATAAATTTTCTCTGAAGCTTTTGTCTACCTCACTATGAGTGGGATACTTTATTGGGGAATTGTGGATTTTGTGGGTACATTTCTTTGCCTGTTCTTCGTGTTTTCAGAGGGCTTGTTTTCAATTGAGATGGATTCCCGTAGCTCTCTTTTTGCCCATGTCCTTTTGTGTGTAATTGTTTTATTTGTTTTGGGACTTCTCTCTGTATGAACAATGCCAAGGGGTGAGACCTGAGTTCCCATTCTTATTGTTCCTCCTTTGTTCCTTGTTGGTTTGGGGCATTTGTCTTTTCACTTTTCTTTTTTAGTTGGAGTAATGTCAGGGAATGTTTAGTTCAGCAGTAGAGTCTCTAACTGGTAAACTTTTAGTGTCCCTGTAGGTTCAGAGCATCTCACAGAATAGGGTGAAATAAACAGTAGTAACAGTTGCAAAAAATACAGTGTTAAAATAAATACCCAGTTCCTTCTATGATGTGTTCAACATAAATACCATCAATAAACTGGGATAGTGGGTTTAGCAATTGTCAATACTAAAAACAATAACCATGAACTGAATTTAAAGCAAACAGTTTAAAGCAAACAGCAGGTGTCAACTTTATCATCCATAGCAGTAACGATTGCATTGGCATTAATGTTGGGGGCAGGAATTATATAAGCCAATTAGTTCTGAAAGATGGCAAAATACAGTTAATGAGGAGAAAAGAAATGAAATGTGTTAGGAAGTTTGAAAGAGTTTATAATTTCAAAAACTGAACAGAGAGAATGAAGAGATGTAGCAGGTGGTGTTTATACAGAAGTAGGAGAAGAAGGAAGGTATTTGGAAAGTGAGAGACAGAAAATTAGAATTTGGACATTAGCAAGAGAAAATAAGAGAGAAAGAGAAATCAAAGAAATAAACATTCAGTTTATTGATTCTTGCTTTGATTTCTTGTGCTTTGGAAGTCTTGTTAAGGAAATCTGATCCTAAGTCAACGTGATAAAGATTCAGGCCACTTTGTCTTCTATTTGGTGTAGGGTCTCTGGTCTAGTTCCTAAGTCCTTGATCCATTTTGAGTTGAGTTTTGTGCAGGGTGAGAGATAGAGATTTAATTTCATTTTACTACACACAGATTTCCAGTTTTCCCAGCACCATTTGTTGAAGAGGCTATCTTTTCTCCATTGTATGTTTTTGGCTCCTTTGTCTAGTATGAGATACCTGTATTTAGGTGGGTTTGTCTCTGTGTCCTCTATTCTGTACCATTGGTCTACCTGCCTATTTTGGTGCCAGTACCATGCTGTTTTGTTACTATTGCTCTGTAGTACAGTTTAAGGTCTGGTATTGTGATACCTCCTGCTTCACTCTTTGTGCTCAGGATTGTTTCGGCTGTTCAAGTTCTCTTTGTCTTCCAGATGAAGTTCATGATTACCTTCTCTATTTCTGTGAGGAATATCATTGGAATTTGAATTGAGAATTGCATTGAATCAGTATAGCGACTTTGGTAGAATTTCCATTTTGACAATATTAATTCTGCCTATCCAAGAACATGGGAGATCTTTCCATCTTCTAAGGTTTTTTTCAATTTCTTTCTTTAGTATTCTATAGTTTTCATTGTAGAGGTCTTTCACCTCTTTTGTTAGATTGATTTTCAGGTATTTTATCTTTTTTTGAAGCTATTGTGAATGGAGTGGTTTTCCTAATTTCTCTTTCAGAGGATTCATCACTTTATGAAAAGAAATGCATTAGATTTATGAGTATTGATTTTATATCCTTCTACTTTGCTGAATTCATTTATTAGTTCTAGAAGTTTTCTAGTGGAGTTTTTTGGAACTTCTAAATATATAATCTTGTCATCAGCAAATAGTGACAGCTTGAGTTCATCTTTTTCTATTAGTATCCCTTTAATTTATTTGGTCTGTCTAATTGCTCTGGCTAGTGTTTCAAGGAAGATGTTTAATAGAAGTGGTGAGAGAGGGCATCCCTGTTTTGTTCCAGTTTTTGGAGTGAATGCTTTCAGTTTTTCTCCATTTAGAATGATGTTGGCCATGGGCTTAGTGTGGATAGCCTTTGCAATATTGCGGTACATCCCAATTATCCCTATTTTTTCCAGTGTTTTAAGCATGAAGGGGTGCTGTATTTTATCAAATGCTTCCTTCAGCATCTATTGAAATAATCATATGATTCTTAACTGTAGTCTATTGATGTGATGAAATCAAAGCAAGAATCAATAAATGGGATGAATTCAAACTAAAAACATTTTTCTCAGCAAAGGATACAATCAATAATGTGAAAAGAGAGCCTACAGAGTGGGAAAAATCTTTTCCACATGCACTTCAGATAGACTACTAATCTCCAAAATTTATAAAGAACTTACAAAACTTTACACCAAAAATACAAAGAACCCAATCAATAAATGGGCCAAGGAACTGGACAGACACTTTACAGAAGAAGATGTACAGGTGATTAATAAATATATGAAAAAATGTTCAACATCTCTAGTAATTAGAGAAATGCAAATTAAAACAATTCTAAGATTTCATCTCACTCCAATTAGAATGTCTATTATCAAGAACACAAGCAATAATAGATGCTGAGGTAGATGTGGGGAAAGAGGCACACTTTTACATTGCTGGTGGAGTTGCAAATTGGTGCAGCCACTCTGGAAAGCAGTGTGGAGATTCCTCAGAAAACTTGGAATGGACCCACCTTTTGACCCAGTTATCCCACTCCTCGGTTTTTACCCAAAGGACTTAAAATTAGCATACTACAATAACACAGCCACATCAATGTTTATAGCAGCTCAATTCACAATAGCTAGACTATGGAACCACCTAGATGCCCTTCAACAGATGAATGGATAAAGAAACTGTGTGTGTACATATATGTACACAAATGGAATATTATTTCAGCTGTAAAGAAGAATAATATTATAACATTTGCAGATAAATGGATGGAATTGGAGAATATCATGCTAAGTGAAATAAGCCAGTCCCCTAAAATGAAAGGCTGAATGTTTCCTCTGATAAGTGGATGATGATATAGAATTGGGTTGGGGGGTGGGTGGTGAGAGGAATGGAAGAACGTTAATTATGTAGAGGGAAATGAGAGGTGGGAGGGGTGGAGATATGAAAAATAGTGGAATGAGACAGACATCATCACCCTATGTACATGTATGATTACATGAATGGTATGAAGCTACATCATGCACAACCATGGAAATGAAAAGTTGAATCAAAATGAAGTCTGTAAAAATTTAAGTAAGTAAATAATGAATTTAAAAAAAAGAAATAGACAAATGAAAATAACACAAAAGCAAACTAAAATATGCCATCCAAAAAATCCAAACCTTCAAATGACAATGCTAGGAAAAGATAATTAAAGAAATGCTAAAAATGAGAGAAAAAGAAACAACTAGGTTTTTGTCTCTGAATCAATCATCACAGCCAGAATTCACATATGTGCACATTCTCACACACATACACACACAGAAAGAATATAAAAATTAAACAATAAAAATAAAAAAGTAATAAAACTCCCAAAATCTTAACAAAGAATGAAGAAACTGTCCTCATTGAGGTGGTCAAAATAGTTGACCAGATTGGGTGGTCACTGTCTATGCCCAATTGTCTTTCTTTCCAATTTTTCTTGAGTTATATACTGTGGAGAAAGCAAGGGGTGAGGCTGTTAATCCTTCCTGGTTTTGTGTTGCTCTCCTACCTCTCAGTTGGAGTGGTTTAAGATTGTAGCCATTTGACATAAGACTCAGCTTCCCTTCTCACCAGTCCTAGATGGGACACATTAGCATGTACTCAGTTGGCATTTTCTTTGAACCAGTTCAGTGCACTCCCAGGCTACAGCTTATGCAGCATTCTGTGAGAGGGGTTCCACCAGGTGGCACTGAGGTCTTATCAGGCCTCAGGAGCTTTGTTGGGAGATGTCTTCTTTGGAGAGACTAGATTGACCTGGCCCCTAGACAGTAGCCAATCTCTTCTGCGGGTTTGATTCTGAGATGCCTTCCAAGAAATCCACTTGTGGGGTGGTGGTGAGGCCACACTCCATTGACTGATGACCAGGAGCACAGCCTTCAAGGCTTAGGACCTGAGTGCACTCATCCCTGCAACCCACTCCGACTATTGGCCAGCTTCAGCTGGTCTTGTGATTTTGCCGGGCACAAAGAAGAAGTGAGTTAGGCTCCTCTTTGCCCTTCTGATTCAAATCCTCCTGGGTATGTCTACTCTATGCATGTTTCAGTCTTGTTTTGCCAGGCCCAACCTAGGTCACTCAAAAGGCAAGATACAGGGTGTACTTTTCAAGCACCAGCATGCATGTGGTCTCTGGATCAGCTAAGATTAAGGTAACTTTGAATACAGGTTTTCTGTACCAAAACTTTGCCTGCCCTACCCTCTGTGGTGAATCTGCATTTGCTGTACCCATGTGGCAGCTGGGTGGGCTTCGAGGAATTCTTACCTCTTTATTTATTGCACCCAAATTTCTGAGCCCCAAACTGTTTCGAATGTCCATTTATAAATTTTATTGAAATTCCTCCTTTGCCCACCTTGCTGAGAAGCTGTATACCTGCCGCTTTGGTCCCAAGTCATTGTGTGACTTGGAATTCAGCTTTTCTCTATTCCAACATCTTCCAACTCTGTTCTTTATCCAGTTGAATTTTACTTTTTGGAGCAGTTTTAGGTTGACAACAAAATGAATGGAAGACAGGGATTACTGGTATTTCCTATCTGCTCACTATTTCCACACATATACAACCTCCCCACTGTGGACATCCAACACCAGTGTAGTATTTTCTTCTTGTTTTTTTTTTTTTTCCCACAATTAATTAACGTACATCGATACATCATTACCACCTGAACCATAATTTATATTATGTTTTGCTATTGATATTTCCTGTTCTATAGGTTCAGAAAAAACTATAATGACATTTATTTACCATCATAATTTTACAGAGTAGTTTCACTGACTGAAAAATGACTCATACTCTACCTATTAATCTCTCCTTCTCCTTTCTTTTTACCATGTCTGTGGTTTTGCCAGAATGTCATGGGGTTGTGCAACATGTAACCTTTTCAGATTTGCTTCTTTTACTTAGTGATATGCATTTGAGTTTCCACCATGCCTTTTCATGACTTGATAGCTCACTTTATTTTAACTTAGAATAATATTCCAATGTCTGCTTGTACCATAGTTTATGGATCCACTTGCTTATTAAAGGCATCTTGGTTGCTTCCAAGTTTTGGCAAGTATGAACAATGCTCCTATAAACATCTAAGTGTAGGTTTTTGTGTCAGAATAAGTTTTCAAATCTTTGGAGCAAATACCAAAAAGCACAATTGCTGGATCATATGGCACAAATTAATATATTTAGTTTTGTAACAAACTGCCATCCTATCTTCTGAAGTGGCTGTGCCACCTTGCATGGCCACCAGCAATGTTTGGGAGTTCTTGTTGTTCCACATCCCTGCCAGAATTGGGTTTTGTCAGTTTTTTAAATTTTTGTTATTCTAATAGATGTGTAAAGACATCTTATTGTTTTGATTTGCATTTCCTTGATGACATATAATTGGTGCATCTTTTCATACTCTTACTTATTATTTATGTATTCTTGATAAGGTGTCTGTTTAGGTCTTTTGCCCATTTTAGTATTAGGTTGTTCCTTTTCTTATTGTTTATTTTTAAGAAAACTTAAAAAAAGAACTTCTTTCTTTCTTTCTTTGTATATTTTTCATAATAGTTCTTTATCAGATTTGTTATTTGCAAGTATTCTCACCTAGTCAGTGGCTTCTGTTTTCATTCTCTTGCTTGTATTTTATAAGTCAAAATTTTAATTTTAATGAACTTTAGCTTATCCATTCTTTCTTTTTTGTGTTGTTCCTTTGGTGTTGTATCTAAAAGGTCATGGTGAAATTCTAGCTCATCTAAATTTTCTTCTATGTTTTCTTCAAGGAAATGAATAATTTTCCATTTTAAATTAGGTTGTGCTACCTTGCTATTTAATTTTTGCTAGTGTTATGTCTAAATTTTCTTCATATCTGGATAATCAGCTGTTCTAGCACTATTTATTGAAAGGATTATCTTTTCTCCATTGTCTTGACTTTGCTCTTTGGTAAAGATCAACTGATTATATTTAAATAGGTCTATATTTAGGCTTTCTACTCTAATACATTAATCTATTAGTCTATTTTTTTCAACACTGCACTATTTTAATTACTGAAACTTAAAACAATTTTTGGGTCAAGTAGTGTCAGTTCTTACTTTTCTTTTTATTTACTTTTGAGTTACGTATTTTGAGTCTTATGCCTCTTAAGGAGAAGTTTTGAATTAGCTTGCCAGTAGGCACAGAATAACATGCTGAGGTTGAGATTGGAATTGTGTTGAATCCAAAAATCAAATTAGGAAGAGTTAACATTTTAGTATTGTCTTCCTATCCATGATTATGGAATATCTCATCATTTATTTAATATTTCTTATATGTGTTTTTATCAGAGTTTAATAGTTTTCCTCACATAGATGTTGTATATATTTTGATAAATTTATACCCACATATTGTATTTTTGGAGTGCTTATATAAAGAATAATGTGTTTTTAATTTCAAATTGCACTTGTTCATTGCTGAAATACAGAAAAATAATTTACTTTATAAATTGTTATCCTTGTATTCTATAGCGTACTCTAACAGCTTGTTTCAGGATTTTTGGTTTTGATTCTTCTTAGATTTTCTACATAGATAAACATGGGATGTGTGAACAAAGAAAATTCTATTTCTTTCTGCTCTAATTTGGGTATAGTTTGACTGGGTGCTCCAAGTTCATGTATTTAAATCTTCTTTCTCAGTGTTGTGGTGTGAAAGTGGTGGAACTTTAAGAAGTGGGGCATAACGGGGGCAGTTCACATCATTGTGGACTTCATTCTCTGAGGGGCCAAATATTGTTCTCCCAGAGTGAGATACTTCTCATGAGAGCAAGTTTTCCTTCCTTCCCTCCTTCCCTTCCCTTCCCTTCCCTTCACTTCCCCTTCTTCCCTCCCTTCCTTCCTCCCTTCCTTCCTTCCTTCCTTCCTTCCTTCCTTCCTTCCTTCCTTCCTTTATTCTTTCTTTCTTTCTTTCTTTCTTTCTTTCTTCTTTCTTTCTTTCTTTCTTTCTTTCTTTCTTTCTTTCTTTCTTTCATTCCTGTTTTTAGATATACATGACAGTAGGGTATATTTTGACATATTGTAGATACTGGGGTGCAAACAATTACAATATTGATCCCATTCTTGTGGATGAAGATGATGTGACATTACACTGGTCATGTATTCATATATGAACATAGGAAAGTTATGTCCAATTTATTTTACTGTCTTTTCTATTTTCATTTCCCCTCCCTTCCCTTCATTCTCCTTTGTCTAATCCAATGAACTTCTATACTCACCCTCTTTACCCTCTATTGTTATGGGTTAGCCTCCATATATCAGAGAGAACAATATATCAGAGAGAACAATCTTTTGTTCTTTGGGACTGGATTATTTCACTTATCATGATATTCTCCAGTTCTATCCATTTACTGGCAAATGCCATAATTTCATTCTTCTTTATAGCTGAGTAATATTTCATTGTGCATATATACCACATTTTCTTTATCCATTGATTCATTGAAGGGTACCTATGTTGGTTCCATAGCTTGGCTATTGTGAATTGAACTGCCATAAACATTGATATGGCTGCATCACTGTAGTATGCTGATTTTAAGACCATTGAGAATAGGCCAAGGAGTGGGATAACTGGATCAAACAGTGTGTCTACTCAAAGATTTCTAAGGAATCTCCATACTGCTTTCCAGAGTGGTTGCATGAATTTGCAGTCCCACCAACAATGTATGAGTGAACCTCTTTCCCCACATCCTCACCTATCCTTATTGTTACTTGTTTTCTTGATAATTGCCATTGAGACTGGAGTGAGGTGGAATCTCAGTGTAGTTTTCATTTGCATTTCTCTAATTGCTAGAGATGTTGAACATTTTTAATACATTTTTTGACTATTTTTATTTCTTCCATGAAGTGCCTTTTCAGTTCTTTTGCCCTTTTATTGATTGGGGTTTTTTTTCTTGATGTTTTGTTTTTTGAGTTCTTTATATTTCCTGGAGATTAATGCACGATCAGAGGTACAGGTGGTAAAGATTTTCTCCCATTCTTTTGGGTCTCTGTTCATATTCTTGATTGTTTTCTTTTCTGTGAAGAAACTTTTTAGTTTGATGCCATCCCACTTATTGATTCTTCATTTTACTTCTTGTGTTCTAGGTGTCTTATTGAGGAAGTCTGTTCATGAACTGATATGATGGGAAAGTTCGTCCTACTTTTTCTTTTAGTATTTGCAGGGCCTCTTGTCTAATGCCAAGATCTATCCACTTTTAGTTGAGTTTTGTGCAGGGTTAGTGATAGGGGTTAAATTTCATTCTGCTACATTTGGATTTCCAGTTTTGTCAGCACCACTTGTTGAAGAGGCTATCTTTTCTCCAATGTATGTTTAAGGTGCCTTTGTCTAGTATGAGATAAATGTATTTATGCAGGTTTGTCTCTGCGTCTTCTGTACCTTCGATCTTCAAGCCTATTTTGTCACTATAGCTCTGTAGTATAATTTAAGGTTTGGTATTGTTATCCCTCTTACTTTACTTTTCTTACTAAGGATTGCTTTGGTTACTCTACATCTCTTATTATTCCAAATTAATTTCATGATTGCTTTTTCTATTTTTCTGAAGAACATCATTGGAATTTTAATGGGAATTGCATTAAATCTGTATAGTGATTTTCATAGTATGACCATTTTGACAATATTCATTCTGCTTATCGAAGAATATTTTCTAAGGTCTTCTTCAATTTCTTTCTTTAGTGTTCTATAATTTTCATTGTAGAGTTCATTCACCTCTTCTGTTAGATTGATTTCCAAGTATTTTATTTTATTTTTTGAGACTCTTGTGAATAGAATAGTTTTCTTTTTCCCTTTTCAGCTGATTTGTCATTGGTATATAGGAATGCATTTGATTTATGGGTGTTAGTTTTATATTCCATTGCTTTGCTGAATTTATTTATGAGTTCAAGAAGCTTTTTGTTGGTTTTTTTTGGATCTTCTAAATATAGAATCACATAAATAGCAAATAGGAATAGTTTGAGCTCTTCTTTTCCTATTCATATTCCTTTAATTTCTTTCCTTCTTCTAATTGCTCTGGCTAGGATTTCAAGGACTATGTTGAATAGAAGTGGTGAAAGAGAGCATCCTTGACTTGTTCAAGTTTTTAGAGGGGATGCTTTCAGTTTTTCCCTATTTTGAGAGATGTTGACCTTGGTTTTAGCATATATAGCTATTGCAGTGTTGAGGTATGTTCCTACTGTCCCTAGTTTTTCTAGTGTTTTGAATGGAACTGGATGCTGAAGTTTGTCAATTTTTTTTTGCATCTATTGAGATGAACATATGATTCTTGTCTTTAAGTCTGTTGATGTGATGAATTACATTTATTGATTTCTGTATGTTGAACCAAACTTGCATCCCTAGAATGAACCCCACTTGATCATGGTGACTATCTTTTAAATATGTTTTTATATGCAATTTGCCAGTATTTTATTTAGAATTTTTGCATCTATGTTCATATCGGTCTGAAGTTTTCTTTCCTTGATGTGTCTTTGGTTTTGGTATCAAGATGATACTAGCTTCATAAAATAAGATTGGAAGGGTTCCCTCCTTTTCTGTTTCATGGAATAATTGGAGGAATATTGGTGTACATTTTTCTTTGAAGGTTTGATCAAACTTGGCTGAGAATTCATCTGGTCCTGGGGTTTTCTTTGTTTGTGGGTTTTTGATGGTGTCTTGAATTTCATTGCTTAAAATTGATATGGTTAAATTTTCTATGTCCTCCTGATTCAATTTGGGTAGGTCATATGTTTCTACAAATTTTTGATGTCATCATGATTCTCTATTTTGTTGGAATATAGATTTTCAAAGTAGTTTCTGATTATAATCTGTATTTCATTAATGTCTGTGGTAATTCTTTTTCATCATGAATTTTAGTGATTTGAGATTTCTCTCTCATTTCATTAGTGTGGCTAAGGGGTTATTGATTTTATTTATTTTTTTCAAAGAACCAACTTTTGGTTTCATCTATTTTTTGAAAAATTTTGTTTCAATTTTATTGATTTCAGCTCTGATTCTAATTATTTCCTTTCTTCTACTTATTTTAGTGTTGATTTGTTCTTCTTTGTCTAGGGCTTTGAGATGTAAGGTTATTTATTTGTTGACTTTTTATTCTTTTAAAGAATGTACTCAGTGTAACGAACTTTCCTCTTAGAACTGCGTTGATAGTGTCTCAGATATTTTGATAAGTTGTGTTGTGATTCTCATTTACCTCTAAGTATTTTCTTTTTTTTTTCATTCCCAATTTTTTCTACTATCCATTGGTCATTCAGTAGTGTATTTTCTGGTCTCCAGGTTTTAGAATAGCTTATATTTTTAATTTTATTATTGATTTCTAATTTCATTCCATTATTATATGATGGAATGCAAGGTATTATTTCTATTTTTTGTATTTGATCAGAGTGGGTTTGTGGCATAAGATATGGTCTATTTTAGAGGAGGATCCATGTGCTGCTGATACGAACATGTATTCAGTCCTTGATGGATGAAACATTTATATGTGTCTGGTAAGTCTAAATTTTTAATTGTATTCATTAGTTCTATAGATTCTTTATTCAGTTTTTGTTTGGCAGCTCTATCTAGTGATGAGAGAGGGGTGTTAAAGTGACCCAATATTATTGTGTTGTGGTCTATTTGATTCTCAAAATTTGGAAGGGTTTGTTTGATGTATGTAGGAACTCCACTGGGGCATAAATATTTATGATCATTATGTCTTATTGATGTATACTTCCCTTAAGCAGTTTTAAATGACTTTTTTGTTCCCTTCTGATTAACTTTGACTTGAAATTCACTTTATCTGATATGAGGATAGAAACCCCTGCTTGTTTATGAGATCCATGTGAATGGTATATATTTTTTTGTCTTTTTACCTTCAGTCTGTGGATGTCTTTGATTATGAGGTAAATCTCCTGGAGATATTGTCGGGTCTTCTTCTTCTTCTTCTTTTTTTAATCCAATCTACCTATACTATGTCTCTTGATTGATAAGTTTAGGCCATTTACATTCAGTATTATTTTTTGAGATATGGTTTATAAGTTTAGGCCATTTACATTCAGTATTATTTTTGAGATATGGTTTATATTCCCTGTCATTTTGATTTGTTTCTGGTTTTTAATTTGAATTAGTTTCTAATTTGACTGACTCTTCTTCTAGTGTAGTTCCTCCCTTTGCTGGTTTTCACTTTTATTTTTCATTTCTTCTTCATTAAATGTTTTATTGAGTATTTTGTAGTATAGGCTTTCTAGTTTTGGATTCTTTTAACTTTTGTGTATTGCAGAAGGTTTTGCTTTGTCAATTATGAAGCTTAACTTTTCTGGGCATAGTATTCTTACCTGACATTAATTTTCTTTCAGAGCTTGGAGTATGTTATTACAAAACCTCTGAGCTTTGAGGGTCTGAGTTGAAAAATCAGCTGGGATTTTTACCTGGTGGTTTTCTCTGGTGGCCTTTAAAATTCTATCCTTATTCTGTATGTTAGGTATTTTCATAATAATGTGTCTTAGTGCGGCTCTGTTGTAATTTTTTATGTTTGGGGTTCTGTAAGCCTCCTCTATTTGGTTTTCCATTTTATTCTTAAGGTTTAGGAATTTTTTTGATATTATTTCATTAGAAAGAGTATGCATTACTTTGGTTTGTATCTCTGTTCCTTCATCTATACTGATTAATCTTAAATTTGGTCTTTTTATGTTATCCCATATTTCTTAGAAGTTCTGTCATGGTCTCTCAACATATTTTCCCCATGGTCAAGTTTATTTACTAGATCATATATTTTGTCTTCATTGCCTGAAACTCTGTTTTCAAAGTGGTCAAGTGTATTGGTGATGATTTCCATTGAATCTTTAATTTGGTTTATTGATTTCCAAATTTTGAGGATTTCTGATTAGTCTTCAGGATCTCTATCTCCTTGTTGAAGGGATCATTCACTTGTTGTATTTTCTCTCTGTTTTCATGTCATATGTTATCTTTTACCTTGTAGATCAGTTTAACCATGAACTTTCTGAATTCTATCTCTGACATTTCCTCCACTTTGGTGTAAAGGAATCTACTGTTGAGATACTCTGTGTTATTTGGGATGGTTTGTTCCCTTGCTTTTTCATGTTGTTTGTGTCTATCTATCTATTTGGATAGATATGATGCTGTAGAATTTCTACATTATTTTATAGTGTCCTCTATGTTACAAGTACCTCACAGATTGGTGGGGCAGCTCAATGATTGTAACAATGTATGCAAACAATATATAGTAGTAGACTAGGTCCCTAATTCCTATTCTGATATCTAGTCTTAATTAGTAGATATGTAGGGATAGTGAGATCTGTAATTTCCATTAGTAAAAATAGTGAATAATTATTTTATTTCTGGCTTTAAAATCAAACAAAGTTCTTGTCTATGCTTTCTACTATATTAATATTTACTGTGACATTTGTGATAGGGGTAGATGTTATATACCTCAATTTGCATTAAGAAGTGTTAATGATAGAGCTGAGTATGTGTAAAGAAGAGGAGGTGTGGGTAGAAAATTGTTTGCAGTTTCAAAGGTTGAATAGGGCAGATGCAGTGGTAAACTAGGACATGTTATTAGTTTGAAAGGGGATTGAAAAAATAGAAGAATATAAAGGAAGAGACAGAATGGAATTTGGGTGTCAGGAATAGAGAAGAGAGAGAGTCAAGGAAGATAGAGTAATGTTAAAGATCAGACAAAACGGGGCTGGGATATAGCTCAGTTGGTAGAGCGTTTGCCTCGCAAGCACGAGGCCCTGGGTTCAACCCCCAGCACCGCAAAAAAACAACAACAACAACAACAACAAAAAAACAGATCAGACAAAACAAAATGAAAATATGCTAACCAGAAACCCTAACCCTCAAAATACAGAGGATAGGAAAACAATATCTTCAAAAACCAAAGAACACCACCACCACCACCACCACCACCAACAACAACAACAACAAAGAAATAATGAAAAAGAAAAGCAAGAAAAAAGAAAATAAAAGGCTACAAATACGGGGGGAGAAACTATGAATGTGTGTCGGGATCCCTGAATCAGTCAGTACCCATTCAAATAAGACAAAAATCCAATATGAAACCCTCAAAACAAAAAGCATAACAGACATCACTACCTTATGGACATGTGTGATTAACAAGAATGATATGAATGTACATTATGTACAACCATAGAAGTGAAAATTTTTGTACTATATATGTGTACAATGAATCAAAATGAAGTCTGTAAAAATGAAAATAATAATAAAAACAAAATAAATAAATAAATAAATATAAATTTTAAAAATTTAAAAAAAGCAAAACAGAAGGATTATCACAAGCAACAACAACAAAAACAACAACAAAAATCTTGGTGAAATGTTAAGAAATTAAAGAATCGAATCCTCTCTGGTGGCCAAAATACTCAGTGAGTGTATGTGTTCACTGTATGTACCCACCTAGTTTTCTTTTTGTTTTTATTGAGGTATGATCTAAGTGTGGGAGTATAGGTCATAGGTTGTGTATCCTTCCTTTTTATTGTGTTGTTCATTGTTTTGAAGGTTGGGGTTTAAGATCTCCCGTTTCCCATTCTTGGGAGATTAGTGTGAGTGGGCCAGGGGGAAGACCTGGAGGTGAAGTGGATGCCCTGGAAGCTGGGTTGTGGGTGGACAGCAAAGCAGCTGGCCATATCAGGATGGCAGGTGAACCAGGGCCTGGAGCTGGATCCTGGGGCCTTTGGCCAGGCTGTACCATGGACCAGGCTGGTTTGGTGGTGAAATGGTGTGTGGAGTCTGGCCACATTGAGGGCTCAGCTGCTCTGTGCCAGGTGGGTCAGGGGTGAACACCAGGACCTGAGGGCTAAGCTGCACGCTGGACTGGGTGGGTCTGGTGGCAAAGCAGCTGCCTGGCACATAGGGCTATGAGCCATCAGCTATGCTGTGGGCCTATTCAGTGAAGTGGTGGGCTGGATTGGGGGTTGGGAGAGGTGGTTGTGAGACTGGTGACTGGGGAGGCAGAGGGCCCTGGTGGGTGCCAGACTGGTGCCAGAACTGGATGGGTAGATACCAGACTAGGAAGGAGTTGGGAACCAGACTATTGCCAGGACTCAGTGAATGTCAGCCCAGGTGGGCCCTGGAAACCCCTTTTAGATCTGGACTGGCTGACTAGATGAAATGAGAGCAAAATGGCTTCACAACCTCTCTTCCAACTTTCCGACTCTGACCTGCTATATAGCTGGCCTAGTCAGTCCCTACTAGCCGCAGGACTCACTGAGCTGGGGAGAGCCCAGCTCTCTCCAGCCTCTCCAACCCGCCACCACCCCCCACCCCCGCAGTGAAATGCTCCTGTTTCTGAGTTTCCACAGGTTTTCCTGGTCCATTGGTGCAGACAGGCCCACGAAGACCTAGCTGGGTTTCTGTAGGCTCTGCCACACAGCAGTCCCAAGATGGCTCCTTCTGCGCTCTGCAGATGATAAACTCCAGTGGTCTCCACCTTTTTTAAGATCTAACTGATGCATCAAACTCTCTCTTGTTTGACTAGGGTAGGCTGCCCCTACAGACTCAGGATGTTTCATTCTCAGCCTGGGGGTGACGTCGTGTTCCTGCTGCTTGAATTTTGGGTAGCCACGTTCGGAGAAATGCTGCCCTGCTCTAATTCTCCCTCTTGAGCCTCCCACCCCCGCCAGCAAGTTGTTCTTAAAAGAGTAAGACTGGCCCTGTTCTACTCTCTGTCTTTCTATAATCACTCTCACACATGCTCTTAAAAGATGTCACCTGCCATTTTGTGATGAAGGCAGGAGAGCTATCACCAGAAGCCAACTAGATAAAACTACCCAATCTAGTGCTTGCAGACTCACAAATTATAAGCCAAATAAACTTTTTTTATCTATATAGTAAACAACCTCAGGTATTCTGTTACAGCATCAGAACAGATTAATACACTTTCCAATATGTATGCATTTTATATTATTTTCCTCTACTATTTCATTAACCAATAGTCCTATTATAATGTTGAAAAACAGTGTGGGAGGACACATCATTGCCTTATTCCTTAACTAGGTAGGAAAGCTTTCAGTTTCACACCATTGAATTTGATGCTAGTTGTAAGTTTTTGTAGATATTTTATATCAAGTCAGGTAAATCCTACTCTATCTTAGTTTTACTTGGAATTTTTATCAGAAATGACTGTTGAATTTTGCCAAATGCTTCCTCTGCTTCTATTCATATGACCATGTGATTTTTCTTCTTCATTTTTGTTGCTATGGTAGATTACATTGATTGACTTTTGAATGTTGAACTAGCCTTACATACCTGGGACAAATGTTATTTGGTCTGGGTATATGACTATTTTATTACATTGTTGAATTCAATTTTCTAATAGTTTATTGAGTTTTTTTACATCTATAATTATGAAAAATTTTAGTCTGTAGTTTTCTTTTTCTTTTAATGTTTTTGTCTGGTTTGGTTATTATGATAAAGCCGGATTCATAGAATGAATTGGAAAGTATTCCCTCTGCTTCCATCTCCTGAAAGAAATAGTAGAGTTTTGGTATATTTTCTTACTCAAATATGTCATGGAATTCACCTGTGAACCCATCTGGGCCTATTGCTTTTTGGGGGAAGGTTATTAACTGCTGGGTAAACTCATTTAAGCCTCTAAAGGTTTTCAATTTTGATGTAGTTTTTTTTTTAAATGAATATTTAATGTTCTAACCCCATTTGTTGAAGAGAGAACTTTCTCTTCTAAATTGCACCCTTATCTTTGTCACGAATTATTTGCTTATTGTTTGTTTGAATCCTATGTTTAACTTAGTTTTATATCTTTCTTGATAATATACACCCACATTATATTGCTTATGCATTATATTCAGATATTTTTGTCCCTTTTTTAATCTGCTGTTTCTTTTCTGCCTAGAATACTATCACATTGTGATAATTTAATAGTCAATTAAGAGCATAAAAATGAACTGACATTGAGAACTCAATTTAAGAGATCTTTAGCATTTGTCAAATTGATGTGACAACACAGTTTCCAAAGGGAGAAACCTTTTGAAAATATGAGAATGTAGAGAGGTCTGCTTAGAGGTAGAGATTTGGGGAAACTTTGCATACACAAGAACATTCTTGGGATTTTAACTGTTTCAAATGACTTAAAGGCAGCAGTTAGGACATCCATATTCTTAATGTCAATCCCGAGGAATGTCAGTCACTAATTCCTGCCTGGCATGTAGAGAGTAGGAAGTGAGATTTCCTTCTCAGTGTGTTTGGTATGAGGCGATACATGTTTCTAGTCTCTGATATTTATGTGGGTTTTAAACTTGCTCCACCAACTTGACATCTGGCTGAGGTATGATCCCTTTCTTTTTCATTTCACTCAACCTTGATCTTCCAATTGACCTTTGACTGCTGACTTCTGTACTCTACTTGGTTCCAGACTGTCTGCTTGGACTGACCCCGCACTTAATTCCTGACCTGCTTATGACTCTTAGGAACCATGACCTGAAAGCTAGATTGACTGCTGTCTACAGTTTAGTCAGAAGATAGAAGCCTTTCAAGTAAATGAATTCTTGAAGGGAGGAGAATATGTACAATTATAAGTACAGGTCCCTGGATGAAACCTTGTGAAATGCTTAAAATACAGGAAAGGACAAAGAAAATAAAGAGAATTAAAAACATAAGGTAGACGAGTTCAAAGGAGAGTAAATATTTTCATGAAGAAGAGAATAATCAGCTGATGAAATTATATCATAGGGAATAAGACTGAGTCAAGTCCATTGGATGACACAAGCTGGAAGCCACAGGTGATCTTTAATTGCATTCTGGACTTTTATTGCTAGAAAATTCTGGTACTGTTTTAAGTGTACTTCTTCACCATTTAAAATGAACTTATGTTTCTGTATGTGTGAAAGGAGGCTTTTCAAAGAAATGGTTTGACTTAATCTTTCTAGAGGTACGAAGGAGTGGGATGTGTGGGGGTGGGGTGGAAGAGACTGTAGTGAGGAAAAAGATTTAGGAATTTTAGTTTTTTCTTTGTCTTTCCCCCTCGTCTTCCTTCTTATAAAAAACCCAAATGGCACAGAAGTGGCAGGACATAGTCTGGATTTAGTGGGTATTCTCTGGGTAAGGCAAGTATTTTTATGTTTGCCGGGAAGAAAAAAATAGCTCTTTGTTCACCAATCTCAAACTCTGATTTACTTTTCTTAAAGGCTAGCAGCATTTGGAAATCTGCTGTGTCTACTTCATTGAATGATCTCAGCCCGTTCAGATGGTTTACACGACAGAATGGTCTCACGCAGTTCTTTCAAAAGTTCAAATCTGAGCTTAAGAAGCTGAAGCTGGCAGCGAGATGTGATTAAGCATATCAGAAGGACAAAGATAGTCTTGTGTTTCCACAACAGTCAGGGTGTAAAAGAACTTATTTCATAAAGAATTGCATATATTTAAAATATATGTTCATATGAATATGCATAAAATATGCATGTAATTTATTGCTCTTATTTTCATAAAAAATATTACTACTTCATAATGTAAGATGACTTATTTAAAGCCAAAAGTGTTTGGGCCAGCACTTTGTAGTTTTTGTAATGGAAAATATTTTTGACTGAAATTTTAATGACCTAATTTATAGGTTACTTTATAGTGTACATACACACACACACACACACACACACAAGATATGTGCTAGGAGAGAGCATACTAGTTTTGGGGACCCTGTTTGATTGCATGCCACAATTCAAGGTAAGCAGGTGGCCTAGTGAAATATAAAAGGCACGCTAAACAAAGAATTTTATTTCCTGGTTGGTGCCTGCAGGGGAGGAATTATGAAAGGAAAGCAGAAATCCGACAGCCAAAGAGAGTCCAGAATTTTGAAATGAGGTGTTTTTTTATTGATTTTAGAAGATATGCAAATTAATTATAATTTACAAACAAATCTAAGCTTTTGAAAATGAGAGATTATTTTAAACAACAATAACAGGTGAAAAATAGTTCATTATACTTGGTAAGATAGCTCAATAGAATGGTATAACTATTTTATCATAAATGACAGATTTTGTAAAAAATCAAATAAGCATACAATTTGAGAGAAAGAACTGTACACTGCTTAGTTACCTGTTCTTTTGCATAAGCTGTTAATGAATAGATCAAACAGATAAGTTCCTTCAGGAATTATAATGCCAAATTTTAGGGTGCTTTGTGCCTCAGATTCTAGCTTCAAGTAATTTCTAAATAGGAAAGAGCATCCACCTCAAGCTAAATAAAGTCTTCATTTTAGTAGGCATAGTAAATAAACACCGTGCACACCTTGCATTTCTGAAATTAATAGTTACTTGGAGCCACAAATGGCTCACATTTGTTTTCTTATTTTCATAGGTGATTTCACTAAGCAGAAACCCTTGTTAATCCTACATTCACATAGATAGAAGGTCAAAGTTGGTCAGTGAGCCAAGAAATACCATATCAGGGTTTCTTTCCCCTCCAATTGAAAAAGGTATAAATTGTGGAATTAGTGTATTGATTGAAGGCTACAACTTCAAGCAATCAGTTTTTCTGGCTTGACAAGATTATTTTATCCTACTTTTCTTTTATTATTATGTGTAGTATTTGAGTCATCCTTCAGGCAGATGAAGTGACAGCTTGATTTAACTCAATAAAATCCACCAGTTAGGTAACCTACTGAGCCGAACAAAAGATGAAAACGATGGCAAGGGGCAGGTGCACTGTTAGTTTAAGCAAGCACAGGGATCTGAAGGAGAAGGAAATATTAACAGAAATTATGCTCTAATCAATGCAATTCTATAGAAACTTGGGAGAAATTTGTAAAAACCTACTTGCTGGGCAATTGAACAGATAATGCCTTTGCTCTAAAAACAAAACAAAATAAACAAATCTTTGAATCTAGGCTATGTGCATAAAAACCAATGCTTCCATAAAGGCTGTGCTTTTGTGTAATTGCAGCAAGTGCAATAATCTTTAATTTCTGGGTGTATTTGAGATGAAAATGCTGCACAATTGATTTCTGTTAGTTTGGAAATTAAAACTATAATTTGTGTATCTTTCATTGAACCTAACCTTTGCTTTTCCACATCATATCCAATTGACATCTTTCATAATTTCTTCAAATTAGAGTATTTCAACATTTACAAATAACATCAATCTGAATTTTCCTAAGAAATCTAAACACATAAGCCATACAGGATATTTTGTTTGCAAAAAAGAAGTCATAATTTAAAATGTTGACTTGATGGAACTGAGGTCTTCATTTAAAAGTTTTCAGAGCTAAGAATGCTCATTGCACTTTGATTTCATATAAAACATTTACTACTTAGGCAATTTAAGATAATTTGTATGAACAGAAGTTTGCTTTTCATATTGGCAATTTTATTAACACCCAATTTTGGAACCTTGGAGACCACCTTGTATTTCACATTATTTTAATGTGTTTACTTGAATAATACAGAAATCTTGGAGGAGTAGGGATGAAGTTTGTGGTATCGTTGTAGGGTGAAAGATGGGGCCTAAGGAAGTTTGTAATTCCCTTCATGCAACCTTCTTAGGTTTCAAGGAGATCTGATCTGCTCTTTGCATAAGGAGTATTTCTTATGCAACCCATATGTTTGAGGGACAGTTATTTAAAAGTTTTATAAGCTATTTTTTAATGAACAATAAATGGAATTACTCAGAAATTCTTATAAAGTTAACATAAAACTCTTGTGGTCTAATAAATAGATTTTTTTCTTTTATATAATGGTGACAAACTTTTAGTATTTTATGATATTCTTTTATTTTGTTGGTTCTTTTTATTTTATGACATTTTGATATAAGGATGATTTTCTTTCTCTCTAGGCTTATTAGGAACATATATGATGCTGTTATAGCAGTAACTAAACCTGAAATCCAGGATGGAGAAATTATGGTGTATGGGCTGCTATTTTTTAACCTGTTTTTTTCAAAGGGATATTAGATTTACCTGTTAAATTCATTTTTTTCTGTAATTCTTAACATTTTTATTCTCTGAGTTTCCTTTTCCATATACATTTGTGTGAGGAGAATTTTTAAAAATTAAGGGTGAATTTATTTCTAGTGGATAAGGGAAGTAGTTTGGAGACAGTGTGATTGCTCTGATTGCCGGCATCTGCAGAGCTCCATGGGCACGGCAATCATGTTAGCACACTCATATCACTGTGGAGAAACTTCAGCTGATTCTGCTATGGGTCCCATTTGCTGGAGACACGGACCTTATAAAGATTCTTTCCAAATACTTTCAATTCCTTTATGATCCAATCCATGAATTGGGAGTACCCTGAAAAACTGTGGTTAACATAAAGGAAATTAACATCTCATGCTTGAGTGTATACGTTTTTTTATAATTTTTAAGGAGAGAGAGAGAGAGACGGATTTTCCTTAGAATTCATGAAGGATTATCTTTTATAGAATCAAAACATAGTAAATATATCACATGACTCTTGTTTTGTAAACAATCAACTGAGATGCATACAGTGACTTTATGACACTAAGATATAATTTACAATTTGTAAGGTACCATCAGATATCCAAAAGAGATTTTGATTCTAGTAGCACAAGATGTTGAAAGTAATTAGAGTGAGTAATTTGTCAGGGAACTCATATCTAATGCTGATTTTTTGATCCACATTCCTCCATATGTGCTTTATTTTATGTCTGTGATCAATGTGGGAATGAACCAAATATAGCACCTCTTTTAAATTTCAAAATTTATATGGGGTTTTCTTTAATTTAATTTAATTTAATGTAATTTTTAATTTTTACTTATTTATTTATTTTTTGGGGTAGTACCAGGGATTGAACTCAGGTGCACTTGGCCACTGAACCACATTCTAGTCCTATTTTGTATTTTATTTAGAGACAGGGTCTCATTGAGTTGCTTAGTGTCTTGCTTTTGCTGAGGCTGGCTTTGAACTCGCTATCCTCCTGCTTCAGCCTCCTGAGCTGCTGGGAATAGAGGCATGTGCCATTGCACCTGGTAGTTTTATTTTATTTTATATCAAAGTATACATGTTTAGTTTGGTGACTTTTGGCAATTATATATGCCTATGTTACCATTACTGAAAACAAGATATACAGGAGCAAATCTTTCATCTTGCAAGTGCCCTCTTGTCCCTTTTCAACCTAAGCCCAGGCTCTTCCTTCCATGCCTTTCCAGCAATTTGTTCTGAATTCTAACCATGTATCTACCCATCTAAATAAATCTACATATCTATTCGTTTATTTTGTAATTATAAATGGAATCACTTATAAGTTTACAAAAGGAAATGTAATAATTTATAAGAATTATAATCCTATTTTTATGCCTATTATTTTTACTCAAAATAATATTTTAAAAATTCATTCCTGTTGTTCCTTTTTATTCCTGAGTAACATTTCATTGAATAAAAGGGTATAACTTGTTTATTCAAATTTGTTTATTCCTGATTGTTGGATATTTGAACGGTTTTCAGTTTTTGGTTAGTAACAGTAATGTAGTTAAATACAAACTATTTGTAGAATTAACATTTTCACTTATTTTGGTAAATACCTGTGAGAGGAGCTGCTAGTTCATAGATTAGACACGCTTAATTAAAAAATATTTGACATTTACATTTATAAATTAGCTTTTATTTCATTTTCAGGTGTACAGTTTTGTGAATTTTCAGACAGACATCACCATATTTTCAGACCTTCACCATATTCAGGATCCAGGATGATTCCATTATTTCAAAAAACATTTTGATGGCCATTATGGTCAAATGCTTCCTCTTCTTCCAACCATTGGCAACCATTGATGTGCCATCCTTATGATTTTGCTTTTTGCAGAATGTTTTATAAATAGAATTGCACATTTTTAACCCTTTGAGACTGGCATCTTCCATTTAGCATACTGCCTTTTGGGATTCATTCATGTTCTTCTGTGAAGCTATAGTTTTTTTTTAAGTCTTAGATACCAATTTATTGTATACAGAGCAGAGATCACATTTGATTTGTACTGAGTTTCAGGCTAATATTAATAGAATTGTCATAAATATTCATGTATAGATTTTTGTGTGAATGTAATTGTGCTATTTTAATGTTGGTGTTTAACCTGTGAACATGCTAAATGTGCTTATTAGTTCTAGGAGACTTTTCTGATTCCTTGGAATTTTACATACACATGCTGACAGTGGTTTTATTTTCCTAAGTTTATCTTTCTAAACTTTATACATTTTATTTTTTCATACTAACTGTACTATTTAAGGACTTTCTAACATAATGAACTTAGAAGTGAAGAGAGTGGACACCTTGCCTTGTGCTTGATCTTAAACTGAAAACGTACTGCTAAGTATGATGATAGTTACATATGTTTTTGTTTTATTTTTATTTTTAGATTTTCTTTATCAGGTTAAGGAAGTTTGATTTTAGTCCTTGTTTGGTGATTGTTAATTTTTTCCATTTTTCCACACCAACTAAAATAATGAGATTTTCCTTCTTTAGTCTACTAATTTGGTGAATTACAAAAACTAGTTTTCAATATTGAACTAACCTTGCATTCCTGAGACAAAGTTCACTTAGTCATGAGATATTATTTTAAAAATCTATTGCTAGACTTAATTGCTTAAGTTTTTGTTGGTGACTTTTTTGTAAATATTCATAAGGAATATTGACCAGTAGTTATATGCTTTGTACTTTTCTGGTCCATTTTGTGTGTTTGCTAGCTACATATAATGAGTTGAAATGTGATCCATCCTTTTCTATTTTCCTGAAGAAATTCTTTAAAACTGGCATCTCCTTTTTAAATATTTGGTAGAATTAAAAAGTGAAAATATCTGCTTGAAAAATAATTCTTTCAACCTGCTTCTGCAAATTTTACCGTAAGCTTTTATTTATTTTTTTTCCTGCACTATTTTGTCAAAAATATTTGTATAGTGAACAAACGTGGAAGTTAGATATAGTGTTTCTTTTTTTTTTTTTAATTTACTTATTGATTCATTGAACACAAATGGAGTACAGCTATTGTTTCACTGGTTGAACACAAAGTAGAGTCACACCATCTGTTCGTTCATGCATGTACACAGGGCAATGGTATCTGTCACACATTCTGTTATTAATTTTACCCCCCACCCGCCCCCATCCCTCCCTTCCCTCTATGCTAGCTATCTTTCCTCCATTCTTGCCACCTTTCCCACCCGCATTATGCATCATCATTCATTTATCAGAGAGACAATTCAGCTTTTGTATTTTGGGGATTGGCTGATCTCACTTAGCATAACAGTTTCCAACATCATCCATTTACCTACAAACGCCATAATTTTATTCTTCTTTATGGCTGAGTAATAGTCCATTGTGTATATATACCACAGTTTCTTTATCCATTCATCTACTGAAGGGCATCTAGGTTGATTCCATAATCTAGCTATTGTGAATTGAGCAGCTATGAACATTGATGTGGCTGCATCACTGTAGCAATCTGATTTTAAGTCCTTTGGGTATAGGCCAAGGAGTGGGATAGCAGGGTCAAATGGTGGATCCATTCCAAGTTTTCTAAGGAATCTCCACACTGCTTTCCAGAGTGGCTGCACCAACTTGCACTCCCACCAGCAATGTATGAGTGTACCCTTTTCCCCACATCCTCGCCAACACCTGTTGTTGCCTGTGTTCTTGATAAAAGACATTCTAATTGGGGTAAGATGAAATCTTAAGGTGGTTTTGATTTGCATTTCTCTTATAACGAGTGATGTTGAACATTTTTTCATAAATCTGTTGATTGCTTGTAGATCTTCCTCTGTAAAGTGTCTGTTCATTTCCTTGGCCCATTTATTGATTGGGTTATTGGTGTTCGTGGTGTAAAGATTTTTGAGTACTTGGTAGATTCTGGAGATTAGTGCTCTGTCCGAAGTGTGTGTGGCAAAGATTTTCTCCCACTCTGAAGGCTCTCTCTTCACATTGCTGATTGTTTCCTTTGCTGAGAAGAAGCTTTTTAGTTTCACTCTATCCCAATCATTGATTCGTGCTTTTATTTCTTGCGCTTTGGGAGTCATGTTAAGGAAATCTGGTCCTAGGCCAACATGATGAAGATTTGGACCTATTTTCTCTTCTATTAGGTGCAGAGTCTCTGGTCTGATTTCTAGGTCCTTGATCCACTTTGAGTTGAGTTTTGTACAGGGTGAGAGATATGGGTTTAGTTTCATTTTGCTGCATATGGATTTCCAGTTTTCCCAGCACCATTTGTTGAAGAGGCTGTCTTTTCTCCATTGCATGTTTTTGCCTCCTTTGTCAAGTATGAGATACCTGTA
>JAJEJO010028816.1:0-16019 GCA_020662805.1 Glaucomys volans
CAGCCTTGCTCTTAGAAAGGGCCACTCTGTACACTACTGCAGAGAATCTGAGGAGGCCCATGTTATTAAGTCCCCACTGTACCCTCCTTGAGCAATCACCCAGCACTCCAAATGCCAAGATTCTTGAGCTGCAACTAGGAATGTCCCTGGAGTGAATTACTTTTGGGGGGGGGCGGTGAGCAATGGGCTCCAATCTGGGGTCTAGAGAGTGACTGGAGCATTTGAAATTTGTTACCCAATAAAAATCTCTGCTAAGGCCCAAGACTGAAATAACTCAGCTGGGCTCTGGCCTGAGCAGGGCCCATTCATTAGCTAACACTTCTCATCTGTGATGGTTCCAGACAGGTTTTTTCATGCCCCCTGAAATGGGCTTCAACTTTGCAGCTGGCAGACAGCTGTGGCCTCACAGTGTTTACATTACCCAGACTAATGCAGTCTGTGCAGGAGACACAAAATGAATCTGATTTAGCTTTTGGAAAATGGGAATTTGAAAAGTTCCGTGGTTTTCTCTCACCCCTCCCTTCCTGAGCAGCAGAAAGAACGAAGGTGGAACGAAACAGGCATGGCTAGGAAAAGGAGACTCTTGTTTCTTGAGCTGACACTTTTCTTTGTTTGGGGCTTCTTTGTGTGACACCTCCAGGTGGTGGGAGCTGAGTTGAGAGCATAGGATTAAGACAGCCATGGTGGTTCATCACTCTTGAGCTGGGTCTTACTGGTCAGCATGGGCTCTCTGGGGAGTCAGCACAGCTGGCGTAGACAGCTGGGAAGGCCCATCAGCAATGGTGTCTGGTCCATCCCTTTTGCCTTTAGACATGAAAAGGACAGAAGGGCCAGGCTCCCCACAGACAGCTGGGACCATGACCAATTTGTCCTCAAAGTAGAAGCAGGGCTGGTTAATCCTACTGGGTTCCGTAGGACCTACCGCACTGCCTCATGGGGAACCTGGTCCACCTCCATAGCCATTTTGTTTGAGTTCCTTAGGTCAGTGTTCGCTACGGTCCTCAAGGCCTGTCCACTCTTCCTTCAACATGCATCTGCTATCTTCCTTCTTTTCTGTCACCATTGCTTCTGCTTTAGGTCATGGCCATATTTCTTCCCATTGGTACCAGGGCAACATCCTTCTAACTAATCTTGTCTGCCTTCCTTGTCTTCCAGGTGGGTCTCCCAAAATCCAACCTTAAAACAGGTCCCATCCCATCTTGTCCCACCCCATCAACAACCACATGTTAAGCCCTTTTCTAGACATTAGGGATACAGACCTCAGACATAAGCTCTGTCCACAAGGACGTCCATTTGAGAGGAAGAACTGCCAGGAAGAGCGAATTAGAGGAGAAGGTGAAAAGTGCTATGATAAGCCCAGGAGGTTGTGGGATCCCATAGGAGAACATCTAACCCAATGCTGAAGGGAGGGTAAAGAGAAGACTTCCCCAGTGTGGTTTTCCTCTGGCCACTCACCTCCTGAAAAGGCTACAATGCCTCCACAATTTGTGTATGACCTTTTTTTAAAAAAAAAAATATTTTTTAGTTGTTGATGAGCATTTAGTTTTATTTATATATTTATTTATATGCAGTGCCGGAATTGAACACAGGGCCTCACACATGCCAGGCAAGTGCTTTACCACTGAGCCATAGTCCCAGCCCCTGACCTTTTTTTTTTAAATAACACATTTATTTTTTATCATATGTAAACAACTTTTAATTCATTTTTAATGTGGTACTGGGGATCGAACCCAGGACTTCATGCGTGCCAGGCAAGCGCTCTACCACTCAGCCACAACCCCAGCCCTCCTACCTTCTTTTTCAATCAAATATCCCCCTGACTCCCTTAAAAGAAATCTCTGTTCCACAAAGACTAGTCCCTTTATTGTTATTCAACATATACAATCATTCCTGCCTCCTCAATTTTGGTTTTGCCTTCTGCCCTTGAACTTCATTGTGGCCTGCCTTATTGTGAAGGTGTATGGCCACTGGACAGGCATCATGTCTGCCCCCTGTCCTGTGTTCCTCCACACCAGCATGGTGCCTGGCACATAATCTGCTGAATGATGACCTACTAAGCACATTTCCTTCCCACTATGGTACCAGTCTCGCTCCAACAAGCACGGAAATTGGTTCTGCTGCTGTTAGAACTATCGTAAAAATCTGTGAATGCAGATGAAGGGGTTGGGAAAATTGCTGTTTCGGTCAAACTGTCCCCAGTTTTGTCCTGACCTCTTAGAAGGAGGATGTTGTCGATAATCAAGTGGAGATTAGCAGTTTCAAGAACTCCAGTAGGCGTACAGTTGGATATATTTTCCATTCTGATTTAAATATTTAGCCTGATTTGTTTTTGGCTTTATTATTTTTTGTTTTGTTTTGTTTTGGTCCTGGGCCTGTTGGTCAGGGCTAATTTGTACAGCTGCTTTTTCGTTTGGTTTCTTCCAAGAAATTGAGAGGAAATAAGGTTGCCAGCAAAGGTTTTCCTAAGATGAATATTATTTTTCTCTTCTAATACTGCCAAATACAGTATAAGGAGAAGCATGTGATCATTGCACAAATTTAGTTGTACCAGGGGTCAAATTCTGTACTCTGTCTACATCCTGATATTGGGAGACCCATAATGCAGATTTCCTGACCCTCTATTTAGGAAAGTTGTACCCTAGTTGGTAAGTTCGCCTTGACTTTGTGCTTGGATTCTCAGACTTGACTCTTCCCGGGTTTCAGCAGGAAGGGCCAGAGGGGCTGCTTTGGGTTGGGCAGGGGAAAGGGAGGCAATGGAGAAGTCAGGGTGGGAGAAAAGCCACTGCAGGGGGAGTTTGGAGCATCAGGTTCTGGTCCATGTTTTGCTACTGACTAGCTGTGTGATGTGAGTGAGTCACTTCCTCTTCCTGAGCATCTGTGGGGACAGGGATTGGAGTGGGATAAGCTCTAAAGCCCTTTCTCATCAAATATTATTGGACCCTGTGACTTTGGGTTGAAGGTTTCTATAAAGGCTAATGAAGAAAACCCCAAAGGCTTATGGGTATTAATAAGCCTTCTTTCCACTGGTCTGCCCTCATGAGGCTAAGTTTGTGCTTGGTCTTTTTGAAACCTGAGATGTTCTATCCAAAAGAGAATGCTCATGTCCTTACTAAAGGAGTGAGGCCTAGCCCAGGTGGTTGGTACTATCTCTAACTTAGGCCTGGAGGTCACATTTTGGTTTTATTGAGATATAATTTACATACCATATAATTCACCCACTGAAAGTGTGAAAGTCAGTGGTTTTTAGTGTATTCAGAGTTGTGCAACCATCTCGATTTTTAGAACACTTATAGCACTTGTCCCTTTTAGCTGTCACTCCTCCCAGCCCTCAACTCCATCTACCCAGTCCTAAGGTGGCCACTAATCTAATTTCTATTTCTATGACTTAGCCTGTACTAGACCTTTCGTAGGAATGGAATCATAAGATGTTTTCTGTGATGCTTCTTTCATCTAGCACCATGTCTTCAAGGTTCATCCATCTTATAGCACATACTGATACTCCATTCCTTTTTTGTGACTGAATAATATTCTGTCATATGGATGTACCACATTGTTTATTCACACGTGAGGTGGTAGACATTTGAATTGTTTCTACTTTTTGTCTATTATGAATAATACTGTCATGGACACTCCCTGGGGTAGCTCAACCATGTAAAGCTAGGTTTTCAAGGAAATAGCTTTTATGAGCACATCATCTCCATTTTGGACAATAGGGTTGAATCCTGAGGAAAGGTAACTTGGGGGATGCCAACACTGGCCTTTGAGACCTATAGGAATCTAGTGGAAACACCCCTAGGATGAATGATTATAAGACTTGTGCCAAGATGCCAGTGGGCTCTTATAAGTTTTAACTCTTTCAAGGCTACTTTCATCCAGCATTAGATCATTTCTAGTGTACAGGGAGTTGAGGGTCCTTTTGTATATCTGCCTTTCCAGTCCTTGGTTTTGGCCAGTCTCGTCTGGGAATTAGTGTAGGAACAAAAGAAATAGAGAAGAAGCCCAGTGCCTTAGGTAGGGTAAACATGTGTGCTGGCTTGCCCAGGGTGGGAGAAATTTTTTCCTGCTAAACTAGTGTCATTATTAATAGCATTGCCCTTTACCCTCAAAAGTGTCCCTATATGGATTATAAATTTATGGTCACCATAGCTTCAGGCAGCACACTTATAATGTCAAGCATCACAATCAAATCTATACAGGCTACAAAGTTTTGCATCTCACTGAGCTTATATCTCACTGAGATAAAAAACAGATCTCTCAAACTTGCTGAAGGATGGATGGTGCAACATGGCAGCATGAGCCAGGACTGTAGACAGTGGAAATCAAATGCTGATGAGATTCTGTATGGAAAGTGCGTTCTGGAGAAGAGGTGAGGAGGAGTGTAGGGATAGAATTTTCTGCAGGGAAGACTTACTGTGCATGAGGTGAAGCTTAAAGAGAACATTGAATGAAGTACAGGATTTAGGTGCTCCAAGTTCTTTGACAGACCAAGGTCCCAAATGGCCTTCATCCTTGTTCTGATTAAAAGGCACTGTGCTCCCTTGTGCTTGGGCAGACAATTCACATGACCTCCCAGCTCATTTGGCAGCACTTGGGAGAAATCTGGCCTTGCAATCAGACTAAATGATGTGTTACCCTACACTTAATCTCCACCATCCATCAAAATCCAGGGGCCTTGGCCTCAGCCCCTCGATGAGAGGCCCACAGTACCTGGGTAGGATTTCATTCAGGGAATGAATGCAAAGCCCCTAATTCTCCATCCATCTCAGCCCTCTGTAAACAGTTAAAGACTGCAGCCAACAGCAAAAGAACTGCCAACCCAAATGAAAGTAGTGAGTCAGCAAAATAAAGACAGATGGCAATGGATTAACTGTAGCATAGACAGCAAGAAGCAGACCCTCCTTAGTTCTAACCAGATTGCCTCCCCTCGATTTCAGGCAACCCAGTGCTCACATGGAGCCCCTGGTGAGCTGTGCTGGGCTGGGGGAGCTTTTGCTGCATCTGGGGTGTGTGTAGCCATAGCAGTAGAGGGGCCACTGCTCAAGTCCATGGTCTCCAGCTGGCTCAGGCATGGGGATGGGACAGAGAAGACGAGAAGGATGAAAAAAGACATTGATCAGGCTTTTCCCACAGCTGTCTCATCTTCCTGTCACAGCGCCATTTCCTTCAGTGGTCCTATTTTCAAGAATTCTAAGCTGGGCGGGGTGGTGCACACCTGTAATCCCAGCAACTCAGGAGGCTGAGGCAGGAGGATCGCGAGTTCAAAGCCAGCCTCAGCAACTGAGCGAGGCCCTAAGCAACTCAGTGAGACCCTGTTTCTAAATAAAATACAAAATAGGGCTGGGAGTGTGGCTCAGTGGCCGAGTGCCCCTGAGTTCAATCCCTGGTTCAAAAAAAAGAATTCTACTCTGTTGCCCCTTACCTTACTGGACCACAGAGCCCAGTTTGGGGACAACCATCATCCCCATAACTTGCTCCGTTCCTGCCCACTGGTTTGCTGGAGCTCAAAGTTGGAAATGGTAAGGGGTTGAAATTACGTCTAAAAGAAGTTTGGGATTGTATGTGAGTTTCTATGCCTATGATAATGAATTCTTAGCATTATCTTTTCTAGATCATAGAAAAATGTTTGTGGAAGGGTGAAAAGAATGGATAAACAAAACGTCTTATACAACATGGCCTGAAGACCATAAAAAAGAAAGGGGTGACGTCTTTGTTTAAATGTTGTTATTTATTCTTTTTTAAAGAAATTTTAGATGTAGACGGACACAATACCTTCTATTTATTTATTTATTCATTCATTCATTCACTGAGAATCAATCCCAGTGCCTCACATGTGCTAGGCAAGCACTCTACCACTGAGTCACAACCCCAGCCCAAATGTTATTTATTTTGTTAAGGAATCAGTTGATCAACAAACATTTTTTAGGATCCCTCAGGTACCAAACACCATATATCCTCCATCACTGTGGCTACATCACCATTTTCTGAAGATTATTCAAAAGGCTACTTTCTTAGGGTGATCTATGTCTTTATGCTGGCTACCTGTATTTTGTAAAAGATAATTTTAATTGCACATGAACAGAATGCCTTCATTTTGTTTATTTATTTTGATGTGGTGCTGAGGATCAAGCCCAGTGCCTCACACATGCTAGGCAGCTGCTCTCCCATTGAGCCGCCACTCCAGCCCCTCGCTACCTGTATTCTTAAAATCTTCAGGATTTTGTGGAAAGGTTCCCAACAAATAACACATGGATTTTTTTTTTCTTTCTTTTGGTACCAGGGATTGAACCCCAGGGCACTTAATCACTGAGCCACATCCCCAGCCCTTTTTAATTTGAAACAGGGTCTCACTAAATTGCGAAGGAACTCACTAAGTTGCTGAGGCTGGTCTCAAATTTGAGATCCTCCTGCCTCAGCCTCCTGAGCTCCTAGGATTTCAGGTGTGCACCACCATGCCTGGCGCACCTGGCTTTTTTGTTGAACAATCCTTAGTGAAATGGAGTATTCTTAACAATAATTCCAGATGATTCTTGGATATGGCAGGAGTGGAGATAGAAATAATCACTTGGCCTAGCTGAGGAAAGGGATAAGCACACTGGGGTGTGCTGGAGTCGAGGTAGGGTGAGAAGAAAACAATTCCTGCTCTATACCCACTTAGTCTACCACTTCCCACAACAGGCTTCTCTACCCTGACTTTTCCCAAGGTTGCCTTAATATTATTGTTTTAAAGTAATCTATTGAGGTGGAAATCTTGTAAAATTAATCATTTTAAATTGAAAAGTCCAGTGGCATTTAGTGTATTCACATACAGTGCAATCAACACCTCTTTCTAGTCCCAAAACAATTCCATTATTCCAAATTAAAATCCTTTATTATTGAGCAGATCCCAGATCCTGGAAGCTATGGATCTGATCTATGCTCTATTTCTATAGAGTCATGTATTCTGGATATTTCACATAAATAGAACACTAATATATAGGCTTTCAGTCTGATTTCTTTCACTTAGCACATGCCTTGAAGGTTCATCCACATTGAACATGCATCAGTACTTCATTCCTTTTTATGGTTGAATAATATTCCACTGCATAGATATACTACATTTTGTTTATGTATTCATCAACTGATGGACATTTGAGCTATTTCTAATTTTTGGCTATTGTAAGTGGTGCTGCTATAGATGGGGCTCGCCCTAGTTTGAGTTCCAGTTTCAATTGTTTGGAGGGGATATACCTATGAGTGGAATTGTGGGGCCATTTGGTAATTCTACATTTAACTTTTTGAGAAAATACCAAAATTTTTCCTACCCTACTTTTTTTTCAGTACTTCAGATTGTGAATGGAATCCAAAGACACTCTACCACTGAGCAATACCCTCAGCCCTTTTTTATTTTTTGTTCTGAGACAGGGTCTCTCTAAATTGCCCAGGCTGGCCTCAAACTTGCTATCGTCCTGCCTCAGCCTCCTGAGTTGCTGGGATTACAGGCATGCACCACTGCACCCAGTTCCTAACCTATTCTTTTAATACCTTCAAGGATGAGTAAACACAACAAAAAAAAATGATCAGTTCAAAGTCACCAGCATTTGTGCAGCTGACCGAGGTATTATTGGGGGCTACCTCAGGATTCTAGTAGCTTCATAGATATCTCAATTGGTAAAGTTGGTTCTGAGGGTCCCATCTCAGGATCATCAGGGACTCATGCATTTCCCTGAGACATGCTCCTATGAAGGTTATCAGACATCATCTCTAGTCAATATGAAGCATTTCTAGGACACCTCATCTAACTCTTTTCTTTGATCCTTCCCTCTCCTCCTTTCCCCCTTCAATCACATAATAAATATTTGTTGAGTAACTACTGTATTTTAAGCAGTGTGCTAGATAGTGGAGGGTACAGAGATAAATGAGATGTAATTCCTGTCTTTGGAGCCATGGCAATTGTTGAAATGCTGCATGTTCAAGTCAAGGTACCAGACAGCACAGCAGCCAGGAGAATTCCAAATATGATCACTGCATCCCACATATATACTAGACTATAAGCTCCTCAAGGGCAGAGATTGTCCTGTTCTTTGCTCTATCCCTACAGCTTAGTACAGTGCCTGGAATACATCTGCTGTCAGAAAGGCAACCTGAGAAAGATCCGGTAGACTGCCTGGCAGCATCAGCTCAATACCCCTTCCCAGCATCCCTGGGACCCAAAGGGTTTTCCTTGGATCATCTCTCTTCTCTAGTTCTGTCTTAGGTAAGGAACACAGAACGTCTTGGGTCCTGCATACTCCAACCTCCCTTTAAATTCAGAATAAGTTCCCTCTCAAAAGTGTTTTCTATATTTTTAGTTTCGTGACCCCTTTCTCAAAGAGGAACCCAGATGTTGTGAGGAAGTGAGACCATCTTTCCTAGGAAGTAAATTTATGGGGAGTCGGAAAACCCTCAGTCACCAGTTTGACGTTGTCTCTAGAAATAGTCTTCTATCAGACCATAGCTTAGGGTGGAGGTGGAGGCTGAGAAGTGGCAGGAGCCAGCCTTACTGGCGATAGTATTCCATGATTTTGGTATGCCTCTTTTTCAGTTCAGCCTGCGTTCAGCTTTCTTTGGACTTGGTTACTAACCACAGAATTTTCCAGAAGAAAACCTAGGGCAGTAATGCATGGGTGTTGCCAATTTCATAAACTACTATTTCAGTTCACATTCTCAAAACACCTCCTAGACACAAGTTATAAAAACCTACAGGGTCAATGGTGAATAAGAGGAGGGAATTGGGGGGAGAGGAATATACATGAAAGGTGTTTCAGATGTGATGGAAAACAAGAGGAGCAGAAGTAGGGAATGTGATCCCCTCTCCCTCCCTGCAGAGAAGGAAAGGGCCCCCAAATGCAGGAACACTGCTTTAACATGTGAAAACTCTGGGGGACTCTGTAGACTCTTTAACTCCACTTTATGGCCAACTCTTGGCCATGTCCACTTTGGGGCTCAACTTTCTGGTCCATGCTAAAGTGCAAGCATGAAAGGGACGAATATTGGAATGACACATTTGAAGGACTTTGATTATGTTAAAAATCAGGAAAAGGAAGTCTACCCATGGCAATAGTTTTACTTTGTTTTGAAGACCCCAAACCTCTGGCAACAGACCATGGTGGGTGCTTCCTTGGATCTGCCATCTAGCTCATAATTGGTCAGCTACCTTCAATAAAATTTCCATCTCAATTCCTTTTGGGGATGCCAAGTACTATGTTAGGTGCTTGCAGATACAATTATGAACCAGACACGGTCCCTGCCCTCAAGGAATTTATAGTCTAATAGAGAAGAGAGACAAACAGATCACTAATTATAGCATGGAATGATAAGGGCTAGGAGTTACTGGGGGAGGACAGAGGATGAGCATTTAAATCATTCTAGAGGGTCAGAGAAGGCTTTCTGAAAGACATGATGCATAAACTGAAGAATGAGTAGGAGCTGGCTTAGTGAAAGGGAAAGAGGAAAGATATTCCACACACATGGGCTTTGGAGGAGTGAGGTTTGCCGATAGGGATTAAAGCAAAGATTCATAAAATCCACAACCAAAAAGAGAAAGTTGATCAATACAAGCAATAGCTAGCTCTTTGGAAAGACCATTAACATAGGCAAAAGTTAGCAAGTTTGTTTATAAAAAAGAAAAAGAAACCCTCTATGGAGTAAAAGACAGAGAGAGAGACAGACAGACATAGAGAGACAGAAAAGGAGAGAGAGAGGGAGAAAGGAAGAGAATAAAAAGTGAGAACTACAGCAGGGTGCAGTGGTGCATGGCTGTAATCCCAGCAATTTTGGAGGCTGAGGCAAGCGGACTGCAAGTTCAAGTCCAGCCCTTGACAACTTAGAGAGGACCTAAGCAACTTAGCAAGAAAATGACTCAAAATAAAAAATAAAAAGGGCTGGGGATGTGTCTCAATGGTTAAGTGACCCTGGGTTCAATCCCCAGTACCAATAGAGAGAGAAAGACAGAGAGAGAGAGAGAGACAGAGACAGAGAATACTACACTTAGAATATATTAGAAAGTACAGGAGAATACAATATTCATAGTAATTGTGTAAGTTCTGGCATATGTATAAGGTATAAATAATTGGTATTTTATATTTTATGGTTTGGGTGTGAGGGGTCCCCCAAAGTTCATGTGTGAGACAATGCAAGAAGGTTCAGGGCAGAAATGATTGGGTTGTGAGAGTCTTAACCCAAACCATGAATTAATCCCCTGATAAAATTAACAGAGTGGTAACTGAAGTGGTAGGGTGTGGCTGGAGGAGGTGGGAATTGGGGTGTGGCTTTGGGTATATATTTTGTATCTGGCGAGTGGAGACTCTCCCTAGCTCTAGCTCTAGCTCTAGCTCTCTCTCTCTCTCTCTCTCTCTCTCTATCTATCTCTATCTCTATCTCTATCTCTATCTCTATCTCTCTCTGCTTCCTGATGTGCAAGCTGTTTCCCTCTGCCACACTCTTCCACCATGATGCTCTGCCTCACCTTGAGCCCTGAGGAATGGAGCTGGCCTTCTATGGACTAAGACCTCTGAAACCATGAGCCCTCAAACTTTTCCTCCCATAAAATTGTTCTGGTCAGATCCTTTAGTCACAGTGGCAAAAAAGCTGACTAAAACATATATTAATATGTATACTAATAAATTTGGAACTTGGGTGAAATAACGTTTTCTAGGGGACCATAAATTACCAAAATTGGCTTGAGAACAAGGTCCAAAATCTGCACCAACAAAACTAGAGAAAAATTTAAGAATTTAAGAATTGACTATGCATATACCCCAATCTCCTTAACACACATGCAGTTTTTAAGGGTAAATTGTGTGAAACCATTAAGGAACAGATAATCTCCTTATAAAACAGAACACTAAAAAGATGGTAAGCTTCCACCTTATTTTCCAAAGCTATCATAACACCAATAGCAAATTGTATGCGGACAGAGAAATAACTATACAGAAACCCTAGATCAATTAGTAACAAATCAAATCTTGCACTTTTGAAAAAGAAGAATATAACATAACCAAGTAGGATTTATCCCAGAAATACAAGGCTACATCACCATTAGTAAACATATCAATGTAAACAGCCATGAAGACCAACGGAATACAATAGAGGACACAGAGACAAACCCACGTAAATTCAGATATCTGATACTTGACAAAGGAGCCCAAAACATACAATGGAGAAAAGATAGCCTCTTCAACAAATGGTGCTGGGAAAACTGGAAATCAATACGCAGCAAAATGAAATTAAACCCCTATTTCTCACCCTGCACAAAACTTAACTCAATGGATCAAGGACCTAGGAATTAGACCAGAGACCCTGTGCCTCCTATAAGAAAGTGTAGGTCCAACACTCAATCATGTCAGCTCAGGAACCAACTTCCTGAATAAGACTTCTAAAGCAGAAGAAGTAAAATCAAGAATCAATAAATGGAATGGTATCAAATTAAAAAGCTTCTTCACAGCAAAGGCAACAATCAAGTGTGAAGAGAGAGACTATAGAATGGGAGAAAATCTTTACCACCAGTGCCTCAGATAAGGCATTAATCTCCAGGATCTATAAACAACTCAAAAACTTAACACCAAAAGAAAAATAACCCAATCAATAAATGGGCAAAGGAATTGGATGCTTCACAGAAGAATACGAATGGTCAACAAATATATGAAAAAAATTCAACAATTCTAGCAATTAGAGAAATGCAAATTAAGATTATCCTGAGATTTTATCTCGCTCCAGTCAGAATGGCAATTATCAAAAACGCAAGCAATAATAGGTGTTGGCAAGGATGTGGGGAAAAGGGTACACTTATGCATTGCTGGTGGGACTAAAAATTGGTGCAGCCACTCTGGAAAGTATGAAAGGAATATGGAGATTCCTCAAAAAACTTGGAATGGAACCACCATTTGACCCAGCTATCACACTCCTTGGCTATACCCAAAGGACTTAAAATCAGCATACTACAGTGATGCAGCCACATCAGTGTTTAGAACAGCTCAATTCACATTGACTAAGCTATGAACCAACCTGGATGCCCTTCAACAGATGAATGGATAAAGAAAATGTGCTATATATATACAATGGAGTATTACTCAGTCATTATGGCATGAAATTATGGCATTTGTTGGTAAATGGATGGAACTGGAGACTATTATGCTAAGTGAAATAAGCCAATCCCAGAAAACCAAAGGTCAGCTATTCTCTCTGATATGTGAATGCTAACTCACAATAAAGGGGAGTGAGGGGAAGAAAAGAAGTTCATTGGATTGGACAAAGGAGAATGAAGGGAAGGGAGGGGGATGGGAATAGGAAAGACAGTGGAATGAATCGGACATCACTTTCCTGTGTTCATATATGAATACATCACAGTGAATCTCCAAATCATGTGCAACCACAAGAATGGGATCCTAATTAGAATGAATTATATTCCATGTATGTATGATATGTCAAAATACCACTCTACTGTCATGTATATCTAAAAAGAACAAATTTTGAAAAAGAAAAAAAAAAACTGAACAGCACCAGAAAGGAAGGAAAAACTGCCAATATTTGCAGATAATGTAATCATCTAATCAGGAATGACGTCTGCCTCTATCAACAGAGGAAGTAAAGAAGGAAATCATACTGTTTAGGATGCTTGGGTATCAGTATTTCCTTCTACAAATTGAATATCAAATCCGTCATCCTCCCTCTGTGTCTACTGCTCCTCTTGATCCTCATTTTTCTGTCAATGGCACTGACACTTTTCAAGTACCTAGACTCAAAACTTTGGGACCCTCTTGGACCCTTCCTTCTTTTTCATCTTCCATATTCAATTACCAATTCTGTCCAGTTAGATTTTCTTCCAAAATATTTTTCAAATGGCTTTTATTCTTACTCTTGTGTTTCTAGTCCAGGCCCAAATCAACTCAGCCTGAAACAACTGGATAGCCCTAATCCCCTTCCAAGCTTCCAAGGATACCAAGGACAATCTTTTTTTTCATTAGTATACTATAGTTAAATATAATATTAGGGTTCATTTTCAGGCCAATCTTATTCTAAGACCACTACTTTTAAGTCACTGTGTTGCTTACAAGTCGAAATTCCTCTGCTTGGTGGCCTTTCACCTTTAGCTGCATTCAGCCTAACAGTTTATTTTCTTCTGCTCCCTTAACATGTACCCTCTGCTTTAGCAAGACTAGTATCCCCAACAGCCTCGCACATCTCCTTTCCTCTTAAATTCAGTGTCTTTGTTTAATTCAATACTTTGTATTATCCTATTTCTCTTCTGGAGTGTCTCCCAATCTTTCCTATTCTTTAATGGTCAGCTTCAATAGCATGTTAACAAAACCATTTGTGGAACACTTAGTTATATGCCAGGTACTATGCTCCTTTAATTTGCTCAACAACCTTATGGGATAGGCACTTACTAATTTTCATCCCATTTTATGGATGAAGTTCAGTGATTTGCTCAGGGTTCACATTGCTAGTAATGGCGGATCTAGAATCTGAAGCCATATTTGCTGTTTAATCCAGAGCTCATGATTCTAACCACCCCTCTGTTCTGATTCCCTGGACTGTGTTCGCTGGCCCTCTCCCAGACGTCTTCATTCTGCTAAGCCTTATCGTGCAGTGTGTACATATTTAGCTCCCAGCAGAACTGTAAGCTCTTGGAGGTTGGGACCACATCTACTTCTCTGCACCGTCCTCCCCCAGAGCCATGATGGGTGCTTGATTAATCGGTAACATAAATACAACGACATACATAGGAAATTGGCCTTTGTATTCAGTGTTCAAGAAAGAAGGCTTGAGTAGCTTAAAGACAGCATAAGCCCTCCCCATTAGAAAGCCTGGGTTTTAGCTCCAGGAAGGGAAAGGAGGATTAGAATTAGTAAATTTCCCACCATGTCCCCCATCACCCCTGCTGATCAGGCTTTGCTCTGCCTAGCTTAGGTCAATGTTGCATGACAAATATTCTCTTTACATAAAGATTGGACCAGGCCAGGTTTTGTTACCATGTGAAAATGGAGCCAACCCAATCAACTTACAATTCTCAAAAATCCTGATTCCTGGGAATCTTCTAGAAGTGAGCCAAGGGAAAACTAATAGGTGTCCTACCTATCTCATAAAATCATGATGAAAAAGAATCAAATGAAATAATGAATAGAAGCCTACTTCTGAAAATAGCAATGAAAAACAGCTTGCTTCTTGAGCCCAGAGTGGCACATAGGAGCTCCTTGGTGCATCAGGCCTTGGCTCTTCTGAAATTGAAGACGGGTCGCAAGACTTGCGTTCTGGCAGTTCTTGAGAAAATACATTTTATCATGAGACTTCTGCAGCTACATCTGAATTTATCCTTGACTTCCTTTTTCCTCTTTTTAATTACACTTACTCAGCTAGTTCAAAATACTCTGGAGGCTTCTAAAAGATAAGCTAACTTTCTCTCCTTTGGGTTCATTGAAGAGATGGTATTTTGCTGCTGGTGACTTACATTTACATTTCAAACCTCCCTCCAGGGTCCAGAATAAGCGATGTAGGATAAATACACTCCTTTGCTTTGTGGCCCATGTGGATGATCTAGAAATGATAGCAGCCATTGAGCGTTACTAAACAAACAAGGAGTGCCTTTCTGCTTTTCCTTGAGAGGCCAAAGTCCCCTAGAATTCAAATGCTTGAAGATTGAAGAGAATTTAGGAGTCTAGGTTGGAAGAAAGCTAAGAGGTTAGAGTTAGAGAAGATATTTTCATCAGAGAAAGTTTTGGTTCAAAAGATTCCGATTTTGAGAGTGAAGCACTTTGGGGGAGCCAGGGGAGAGTGAGCTCAGCTTGGACAGAGAAGAGGAAAGAGTGCCGACTGTGCAGGGATCTTGGCCAAAGGGCCTTGGATGGAGAATAGACTGGGCTTGCAGAGGTAGCCAAAGGTATTCAGACTAGGGAATTGAGCAAGATTTATTGCCTAAGTTGGCCTAAACTGGACAGAGCTTGGCTTTGGGTCTGTTTTATGTGTTGGGCATGGACACCTACCTCCTTACAGTTAGAGCCTTTAGATGGTGAGCTGTCACTCTCGGCAAAATGGGGACAAGGGAAGGTTGCTGTTGGTGTCAGGAGTGTGGAGAGAAACCAGGAAGTAAAGCTCTAGGCATCCAAAAGTTGCCCTATAGGCAGGAAATAGCCCCCTTGTCTGTCCTGGACCACCGGCTGTCCTATCTGCATTTGCACAGTATGTGCCCAGTAGACTTGGCAGCTGGTCAGGAATCTCCCCATTGAGCTCCATGCCATGGCCTCCTAGACCACCAGCTGCCGTGTACGATATCCCACTGTTCCACTTTGGGTTCCAGAAGACTGACTCTCATAAGCTGCTACATTGAACTGAGGGAACATTATGGGTCTCTCTCTCTCTTTCTCTCTGTCTCTCTCTCTCTCTCTTTTTCTCTCCCTACCTCCTGTGTGTGTGTGTGTGTGTGTGTGTGTGTGTCAGAGGGAGTCCTGAGTAACCCCAGCCTTAGCCTCTCTGCCTCTCTAGGCAGAATTCTGGGGAAACCGTGCCCATGAACTTTGCTCGACAAGCCTGTAAGACAGAGAGAGATGAGACTAGCCCCTGCTGGTTCTGTCCCACACTCCCCGTTATGATAGGCAGTGAAGCAAATCATTTGGGCAATTGCCTGGTCTTAATGGGATAGAAAGGGCTCTTCTCTTGCTTGAAAGGAACATCCAAGTATGTGCTTACTGTTTAGTTTTCCTGGAAAAATAATTTTTCTGGCAGGCGAAAGAGGGCGAATTTGCCTTCAGAAAAGGATTATGTCATACCCATAACCCTTGTGGCCTCTTTACCATTCCATGGCTAAAAAGCTTGTATTCAGTGGAAGAGCAACTAAACGTCTGCTAGGAAAAGGTTTTAGTTTTTACTCAAGGAAAACCATATTGTATAAAGAAAAACAGAAATAGATACACTATCGTGCAACCCACTTTGGGGGTAACCCAGCAATCCTTCAATACCCAGAGATTTTTGAAGGATAATCAAAATAGAAACAGGTCTAACTGTTCACC
>JAJEJO010028823.1:0-21902 GCA_020662805.1 Glaucomys volans
TCAGGAGGATCTCGAGTTCAAAGCCAGCCTCAGCAACTTAGCGAGGTCCTAAGCAACTCAGTGAGACCCTGTCTCTAAATAAAATACAAAATAGGGCTGGGGAGGTGGCTCAGTGGCCGAGTGTCCCTGAGTTCAATCCCTGGTTCCAAAAAAAAAAAAAAAGAAAGAAAGAAAATTCCACATCCTGTCATGATGATAAAACTCTTAAGAAATTAATTTTAGAAGGTATATAAATCAAATAATATGAATATCAGATGACTAGCATCAAACTCAATGGTGAAAAATTCAAAGCATTTCCCCTAATAATAGGAGTAAGGTAAGGATGCTCATTCTTGCCACTACTATTCAATATAGAAGTAGAAGTCTTAGCCTGAGAAATTAGGCAAGAAGAAGAAAGGGGCACCCAAATTGGAAAGTAAGAAGTTAAATTGTTAAAGTTAAGAAGTTAAATTGTTCCTGTCTGAAGATTATATGATTTTACCTATAGAAAATCCTAAAGACTTTGCACACACATGCACAAAATTGTTATAATTTACAAATTCAGTAAAGTTGTAGGGTACAAAATCAACATATAAAAATCAGTTGTGTTTCTATATGCTAACAAAAAAACTATCCAAAAAAGAAAGTAAGAAGTCAATCTCATTGATTTATAATAGCATCAAAAATAACCAAGGAAGTGAAAGAGCTGGACACTGAAAACTAACATGTATTGGTGAGATAAATGGAAGAAGACACACATAATTAAAAAGATATCACATATTAATGAATTGTAATATTTAATATTATTAAAATATCCATATTACCCAAAGTAATCTATAGATTCAATGTAATCTTTTTCAAAATTCCAGTGGCGTTTTACACAGAAATAGAAAAGACTATCTTAAAATTCATATGGAATCACCAAAGATTCTGAGTATCTAAAAGAATCAAAAAAGAAGTACAAACCAGGAGGTATAACACTTCCTGATTGCAAATTATACTACAAATCTCCTGGTAATAAAAATAGCATGGTACTGGCATAAAAAAGACACACAGAGCAATGAAATGGAATTAAAGTTCCAGAAATAACCCACATATATATGAGAAACTAATTTTCACCAAAGGTACCAAGAATACACAATAGGCAATGGCTATCCTCTTCAATACATAGTATAATAATGTTGGTAAAACTGGATGCCCACATACAAAAGAAAAAAATTGAGCCATTTCTTATTTTATTTATTTATTTATTTATTTATTTATTTATTTATTTAGGATGCCTTTTATCAAAATTCCAAAAGGTAACAAGTGTTGGCAAAGAAACGGGAACACTCATACATTGGTGCTGGAATGTAAATTGGTACAGCCCTTATGGTAACCAGCCTGGAGGATCCTCAAATAATTTAAAAATGTAATTAACATATGATTCAGTAATCTCACTGTAGGATATATAATCCAAAGGAAATAAAATCATTATCTTGAAGGGATTCTGCACTCTTGAGTTCATTGCAGCACTGTTTACAATAGCCAAGATGTGGAAATAGCCTAAATGCCCAATGATAGCTGAATGAATAAAAATGTTGTGTATATATATGTATATAGTTGAAAATTATATCCCTTTAAAAAATAGTCCTGTCATTGTGACTACATGAATTGATCTGGAGGATATTATTCTAAGTGATAGAAGCCCAGCACAGAAATAAAAATATCATGCATATTTGGAGTCTGAAAAAGTCGAATATATAAAAACAGAGAGTAGAATGATGATTATCAGAAGCTGGAGGTGGGGGGAATGAGGAGGTGTTGATCATAAGTTAAAAGATGAATGAATTCTGGAGATCCACTGCACAACAGAGTGACTACAGTTAGTAATACTGTATTGTATATTTGAAATTTGTTAAGAGAATTGATGTTAAGTGCCTCATAAGGCAAGTCTGTGAGGTGATTTTTATGTTATTAGTTTGATTGTGGTAATCATCTCACAATGTATACATATATCAAATCATTATTTTGCATAACATAAATATATGTTATTTTGTTGATCAATCATACTGCAGTTAACTAGGGGGTAAAAAGAAAATTTTCTGTGCATACACATCAAAAAGGATAACACAGTAATATACTTAACTAAGCAGTTGCTAGATTTATACTTTGAAATACGTAGAAAATTCCTGAACTAAATTCAAGAAGACCTAGAAAAATGGAAAGACACATCACGTTCATGGATTGAAATATATAACATTGATAATATTGCAATGTTCTCTAAAGCAATCTATAGATTCAATGGAATATCTATCGAAATCTCAATACTCTTTGTTCAAGAAATTAAAAATTGACCCCAAAATCATATAAAATTGCAATTGATTACAAATAGCCAATACAATTTTGAATAAGAAAATCTTAAATGACCCATTCTTTCTGATTTCAAATTTTACTATAAGACTCCAGTATTCAAAGTGATTTGGTATTGGCATAGAGATATAGACTACTGGAATAGAATTAAGAATCCAGGATTGTATACAATTATGGCCAGTTGATTTTTTAAAAGAATGCCAAGACCAGAGTGCCATTTTACCATGGGTTACAACTATGTTTTCAACAGATGATGCTGAACTTGCATATCCATGTGCAAAAGAATGAAGGTGGACCCTTACCTTGCACCATATATAAAAATTAACTCAAAATGCAGGAAAGACCTAAAGTTTAGAGCTAAAGCTATGAAAACATTTAGAGTAAAACATAAGGATAAATCTTCATAACCTTAACTTGGGCACTGAATTCTCAGTTATGACACCAAAAACATAAGGAACAAAAGAAATAATGGATAAGTTGAGCCTCATAAATATTAAAAACCTGTGTGCATTAAAGGAAACAATCAAGAGAGTGAGAAGACAAACCACAGAATGGGAGAAAATATTAGCACAGCATAAATCTGATAAGGGTCAAATATTCAGAATATACAAATAACTCAAAATGTGTGATGGTTAGTTTTATGTGTTAAATTGACTAGGCTATAGTACACATTCGTTTAATTAAATTATAATCTTGGTGTTGGTTCTAAAGGTATTTTGGAGGTATGGTTAGGATTTTCAATCACTCAACTTTAAGTAAAGGAGATTGCTTTTAAAAAATAAATTAAGGAATATTTCAAATTTTTTTCCTTCTCCTTTCCCCCTGCTGTATATATCAAGGGATTTCTCTCTAATATTCATTGTGAGAATGTGATTTTTATCTCCTAGAGATAAAAATCACAAAAATGCACTCCCCACATCCATGACTAAGATCCCATGGATTTTTTTTATTATTATTTCTCAGACTTCCACACTGAGCCTTCAGCAATTTGTCAATTACAATTCAGGTTTTACTAACCAGGCACTGGTTCTGGCCAAGTTTCTACCTGTGGATTTCTACTGCAGTATGTTGTGGTTATTGATATTTTCCTATTGGTCTCTCCATTTTGGGGAAATATGTGATATTCTGTTACATATCTAAGAATAGTTGCTTATTTCTCAGGTTTTTCAGCTTTGTACTTATTGTTGGATGGAATTGTGACTTCTAGGATTCTTACATACAAGACTCTGCTCTTATAGTAGAAGTCTACTATTATTATTTCCTTCCTTCTTGTTTTTGGGCTAATTTTACTGTTCGTTTTTCTAATTTATTGTAGTGGGGGTTTAGATTTTTGTTTTGATATTTTCCTCTTTTCTACTATAAGCATTGAATGCTATTAATTTCCCTCCTAGCACTGCTTTAGCTTGATTACACAAATTTTTATGTGTTGTATGCATTTTCAGTTTCAGTCAGTTCTATCACACTGTGCCAATGTCAACATTTCACCACTTCAAGAGAAGTGTAGAAATTTTACTTCCTTTTTAAATATCTCTACATTCCCTGCTTTTCCAATATATATCCTCTACCTATGTTGAGAGCCACATTGTATATTGTTGTAATCTTTGCTTCAGCTGTCAAACATAATTTAGAAAATTCAAGAGGAGAATGAAAGGCCACTGCTTATACCCATATTTTTACCTTATTTCTTGTTTCCTGATATTTTAGTATTCCTTCTTTTGCCACTTTCATTTCCTTTTAAGGACCTCCTTTAGCTATTCCTTTAGAGTAGGCCTGTTAGTATCAAATTTTGTTGGTTTTCCTTCATCAGAAATGTCTTGCTTTACCCTTCATTTGTGCAGGATATTTTTGCTAGTCAAGAGTCCTTTTCTTTTAGCTCTGGAAAATGTCATATCAATTTCTTCTCACATCCATGGTTCCTGATGAGAAATGGTCTATAATTTGAGTTGTTTTCCTCATAAGTAAATTGTCATTTCTGTCTTATTGATTTGAATATTTTTTCTGTCATTTTTTTATAAGTTTGATTAGATATGTCTTGGTGTGAATTTCTTCATTTATCTTGTTTGGAGTTTGCTCAGATTTTCGGATCTACAGATTTGTGTCTTTTGCTGAATTGGGAGAATGTCAGGTGATTATTTGTTTGAGTCAATTTTTACCTCCCATTACATCCTCCTCTCTTTTCATGACATGAACTCTAATGACACGGTGATACTATATTTATAACCCCACAAGTCACTGATGAGCTCTTCATTTTTTAAAGTGTATTTTGCCTGTGTTGTTAGACTGGGCAAAAATCATTCCTCTGTCATCAAGTTCACTGATTCTTTCCTCTGTTACCTTCATTCTTTCTAAGTTTATCCATTGAGTTTTTCATTTCAATCATTGTATTTTCCATTCAAAAGTTTCCATTTTGTTTTTCTATATATCTTCTATTTCTTTACTAAATATTTCTGGGCTTTTAAATTTGTTTAAACTATTCTTTTGTTATTCTTTGTTGAATAATTTTTGTTACCACTGCTTTTAATCAGATAATTCAATATCTGTGATAACTTGGTTTTGGCACTTATTGACTTTCTTTTCTCGTTCAAGTTGAAGTTTTCATTGTTGAAACCTCAATACTTGGTGAATGATCTTATGAGATTCTTGTTTAAGTCTTCTGTTTTAGCAGGAATTCTCTATCACTAGGCTGACAGGAAAAGGAAAATGTCACTTCCTTATTACTAGTACAGGGTAAAAATCCAGATTCCCACTCTGCCTTTGATGCCCAAGGATGGGAGAGTGCCTCTTTGCTATAAGTAGATATAGAATTTCAGGATCCTCACAAGACTTCCACACACAGTGGGAGCAGGGGAGAACTCATTACCACTAACCAGGGATAAAAGTTCTTCAGATTTCTATGACATCCCAGTGGCCAGAAGGTGACAAGGCAAGGGGATGGACTGAGATGGTGTATTACAGCCTGTTGAGGGCAGAAGTCAATTAGCCCCTGTTGTCATGGATAGGGGGTGGAGCCACTCTTTATTCTCTGTGTTAAACTGAGGTGGATTGATGGTGCCTAATTTTTTTGTTTGCCTTGCTATGCATCTCTCTGTCTCTGCCTCTGTCTCTGCCTCTCTCTCTCTCTCTTTCCCTTTCTCTCTCTCTCTCTCTCTCTCTCTCTCTCGGTTACAGAAAGCAGACTTCTGTTGGGTTGGAATTTTTGCTTTTTTGATTATTGTTTGATTTTATTTTTTTGTCTGTTCCCATTGCTATTTCTGTTTGCTGCCTTCTCTAATGCTCAAGGCATGCAAAATCAGATTGTTCTTTGGGTCCTGAATTCTTTAGCCAGTCTTTCTTCTCTCCACCTTTCAGTGTGATGTAGATATAGATAAAAAGATCATCCAAAGATTTTAGCTGTATCTGGCAGAAGGAAGAGAATTGTATCTATTCTTCCTTGTCTGGAACCAGAAGTTCCCGTTACCTTTTCCTTGCATACAATAAAGAATCTTCTCTAATTGACTTTTACAAAATGAAAAATACAAGAAATAATTCACAATCCTCAATTTTTAATTATAATTAATGAACAACAAAGGGCTCATAACACTCAATGTGTCTTTACAATGAACTTCACAATGAAAGGGCTGTATGCTAGTACTCACAAAGGAAGAGGCTGAGTTGGTGATTTTATTTCAGTATATGCATAGATTGGCTCCCCTCCTACCTTCTAAAGTTGGTTCCAGAAGAACCCATACCTATGCCATTTCTGGTTGAAATCTTAGGGGTGTGCCCAAAGAGCTTTGGTACCTGGTTTCCTATGTCCTGTGAGTGTGGGTATAGTGGACAGAGTAGGAGATGCGGACTCAGTGCTTCCTTCCAAGGATTGCATCCAGGGCTACTGCCTGAGGCCACCTACCCCTAGCAGCTTTGGCCCTTGGAATCATCCCTCTTTTCTCTCTATAGCTTATCTTTCTATTCTCAGCCCCTTCCCTGCAGACACTCCTCCCCCAATACTAACCAGCTCCCTAATGGTTCAGGGAAGCACATTCCACACTCCTTCTTGGGGTTGAGGCCAATGAAGCAGTGGCAGCTATTCAAGAATGCAGGTTGTGTTTGTGTGTATGTGGAGGGGAGGCTGCCTGCCTGCCTGGCCTGGAGCCGGGGATTGGGAGATCCCCAAAGGGCCACAGTTGTGAGAGATGTTGGGAAAGCTGGGAGTTGAGGCTAAAGAGAGGGCAGCAGCATGTATAGACTTATCTTGAAAGGCTTCGGTCTGGGGTGGTAGCACAGCAGTCCTGGGATTACTGAGGCTACAGTGGTCCCTCTTTGAAGGATGCTTGCCAAATGATTTTCGAGACCAACACAACCATTGGGCCTGGTTGACTAGGCTCCTTGGGCCAGCTCTTCACCTATGCCACAGCCTCAATTTTCTGCTTCCAAAGTGGGGGCAATATTCTAGGCCCTTCCTGTCCTAATTTCAGGACATGGAACTAGCCTTCTTTAGAGGCTCTGTCTATTCTATCCTGGCACATTCCAAAATCCTAAATGGTCTCATGGCCTTTTGACTGGATATATAACCATTATCGTGACTGTATTGAAAAGCTAGCCATTGTTGGATTTTTTAAGTACAGATTTGAATCTGCTGCAGAAAATATACTTAACTTAAAAAACCTAAAACTTCTCCACATATTTTAACATACCTTGAATTTTGGACCTGCTCACAGATCACTTGAAAGTCCCATAGACCATCACTGTTCCCTGGACCACCCCTGGAGAACCACCATTCCAAAGAAGACCTATGAATGGGGCATAGAGACTAAGTTGGGGCCTGCTGAGATGGTTTTAGGAGGGAGGTTTTCTGAAACAAGGACGTTTTTCAGGGTGAAAAGAAGCAAAATAGAGGTGGCAATAACCATCAAGCCTACTTGGATGTGCCTACTGGGAAATGAGGCGGGTAGCCCCACATGAAGGTCAGACCCTGAGTAGGAGAAGGCGGCAACAGTAGTGGAAAAAAAAAAAGACTAGCCTGCTCAAAGGATGGATCTCAAGGGGAGGGAACTCCCATTCCCAGTGAGAGCATAGCCCCACTGCCAATTTCCCATGGGACAGATACCAAATAATCAAAGCTCTGGGGGGAGCCCAGAAAAATCTTGAGCTTGGGCATTCCACACTCTTTGAGGAAACCTTGTGCTACCTGAAAGGACACCATTTGTTCATATACCAAAAGTTCACCCAATATCTATCACAAGCTGATCTCTGTGTTAGAAGACAGGGATATGGCTATGAGCTAGACAGGACCACCCTCGGGACACTCCCAATCTAGTGGGAAAGATAAGTAAATGATTGCAGTACAGTTTGGTTAGAGGGAGTTCAGAGAGAGGATCTGACACAGATGTGGGGTCACAGAGAAAACTTCCTGGAGAAGGTGATGTCTAAACTGGGAACTAAAAGTGAGATGGCATTATCCAGTAGAAAATGGGCAGAAAGGGGCAGTGGTCTCAACAAAGGCTCAGCATGTGCAAGGTCTGTTGGTTGCAGAAAGTAGAGCTGATGCTCTGACATTATTGGCTCAGTTCCTAGCCTAGGCCTGGCAGATTTTGTTATGCTCCATTCCCAGGCTTCTGGGTCACATCATGCCAAGGATATCAGGGACCCTAATTGAAACTGCCCCACAGTAGGGTGAGGCAGAGGTGGGTCCAGAGATTTCTGGGAGCTTCTAATAAAATCCCAAAGAGAGCAGGGCCAAAGCATCTGAGAACCAAGCCCAGCGCCTCTTGGCTGGGGCAGGGTGTGGGCAAAGGAATTGACATGCCTGGCCTGGTGCTTTACAGTGTGCAGGGACTACATCTACCACCATTGTCTGTGAGGCTCCCAGTGGTCCTGGGAGCTATACCTTTAGGTATAACCAGCAAGACTGGCTATAGCTGGGCATACAGGGCAACTTCTTTAAGAATCCATGACCTGATTAAGGTTCCTTTGTGGTAAGGAGTAGACCTGGCCTTGACACATCAGTCTCCCACTGGAAGCCATACTCTGTGAACTCAAGAAGCTGATTGGCTCTAAATGGACATGTTGGAATAATAAGGATATGAGAAAGAACATTTTGGCTGCCTTCAGAAGTTGTGAAGATGCATATCCATCCCCCTCATAGAACATCTAGGATCAGGCAGCCTAGAGAGCAGAAACAACTTAGGCATGGTCAGGCAGCAAAAGCAGTGTGGGGGCCTGCAGTGGGTGCACTCTGGTTGAGAGGTCAGCTGTGCACTGCAGATGGGAGGCAACAGTGGACCCTGGTTGGGCAGCAGCCTGGAAGGCAGATAGTTTCAGTTCAGTTCCTGACTTGGCCATCCTCTTGTGTGACCTTGAAGCATTCTACAAAATGGGGATAATAAACAAAGCTTCTTAGATCCTAGCCCTGGGAAATTCAAATAAGCTAATGGACATGAACTAGGTCAGGGATGAGAGGGGCTGAGGGAGGAATTGGGAAGGTCCACAGCGGCTGGTTGGTATGACAGTCCAAATCCAGACTCCTTACAGGGCATCATCTCTGTTTTCAGATCATCTTTTCATGGAGTGGCAGTCACAGCTTCCTTCCAGGACTTCTTGTCAGATCTCCTGAGACTCAGACCTGTCCATAATTTTTCTGAGTGGATCCTTTCCCTCCTGTTTGTCCTGCGCCCCACTTATGATTTTGGGGGTCTGCCTAACACCACTGAGTGAGTTGGGCCTAGTGGGAATGGGACCACTCTCACTAACTTTCAGCTCTACCCCCTCAGCCTCCATCATCTGTGGGCTCCTGCATGAGGATGTTGGACTTCAGGGAATCTTACTTTTGCCAGAATCTTCCCCCTGGTCTTCTAGAACTAGCCCTTCTCCCTGTGTTTCCATTTCCATTTTGTAAACAGGGCCATTCCTCCCTGTTTACTCCATGGTCTCCCTCATCTTGGAGGCTGTCAGTATCCAAGGAGTCAACAGTTACTGGGTGCTTAGTAGGACAGCTACCATCCATTTACTAAGCCTCCGTGGTAGCCCAAACATGGACCTAAGCGCTGCATATTCACCATCTGGATTGATCCTCACAGGATTATAATGAGAAGAGACTCTACAGAATGGTGCTTCTGGAAACAGACTCTGGAATCTGACATCAAATCTCAGCCTCAACCATTTCCTAGCCAGGTGATCTCAGAAAAGTGACTTCACTTCTCTGGGCCTCAGTATTCCCATCTGCATAATACAATACTAGTATAGTCATGCTATACTAGTATTGATTGAAAAGTGCATTGTTATGTGATTCTGTCCTCATCTGAACATCACAGAGTGTACTTACACAAACCTAGATGGTCTAGACGTGGTAAATGTAAGATGTATGAGGCTGCTGCAGGTGTAACATGCCATACTATTTTACAGGGAGCATTTTTACAAGGAACAGTACAACTGAAATAATGATTAAAAGTATAGTATGGTAGATACATAAACCAGAAACAGTTGTTTAATATCATTATCAATCAGTATGTACAGTAGATAGTTGTATGTACTAAACTTTTTTATGTAGTGTGAATGAACATAGTATTATATATTCTTATATATATTACTTTGTTATATATAATTTATTGCATATTCATTGTATAAGGCTATAAAAATGTATGTTATTATATATAAGCACTACCTATTAGGTATGACTATAAATGAATAATGTGTGGTGTCATATGATACAAATAATAACTATAAAATATAAATCAGGGCTGGGGTTGTAGTATTTTTGTTTGTTCATTTTGGTACTGGGGATAGAACCCAGGTGTGCTTTACCACTGAGGTAAATCCCCAGCCCTTCTTATTTTTTATTTTGAGACAGGGTCTTGCTAAGTTGCCAAGACTGGCTTTGAACTTGTGATCCTCCTGCTTCAGCCTCCTGAGTCCCTGGGAATATAGGCGTCACCCACTATGCCCGGTTGCTAAACTTTAATACAACCAGCAGCACAGTGGTTTGTTATCAGCATCACCACAAGCATGTGTGTAATGTACTGTGCTATGTACATTATGACAGCTATGACATCATAGGTGATGAAATTTTTTGGGTCCATTCTAATCTTTATGAAAACCTTGTATATGTGATCCATCACTGCTTGAAACATCGTTATGTAGCACATGACCATAGTAATGAACTCATGGGATTGTTGCGAGGCTTAGTCCAACTAAAACATTTTGATAAGTACTCATAAATGTAGAACCATTGAATCAAAAAGACTCATAATCCCAGTGGCTTGGGAAGCTGAGACAGGAGGATTGCGAGTTCAAAAGTAGCCCTAGCAATGGCAAGGCACTAAGCAGCTCAGTGAGACTCTGTCTATAAATAAAATACAAAATAGGGCTGGGGATGTGGCTCAGTGGTCAAATGACCCTTAGTTCAATTCCCATTACTGAAATAAAAGGAACTGGGCTGGGTGTGGTGATGCACACCTGCAATCCCAGCTACTTGGGAGGCTGAGGCAGGAGAATTGCAAGTTAGAGGCTGGTCTGGGCCACTTAGAAAGGCCCTATCTCAAAATAAAACCAAACATGGGCTAGGGATGTATCTCAGTGGTAGAATATTTGCCTAGACCCTGAGTTCAATCCCCAGCACTGAAAAACAAAGGTGTGGGGGAGCTGGAAGGGAGGGAGTGGGGACAGGAAGATATCCCAGAAGTTACTGCTGTCCTACACTCAAGCTGCCATGAGATTTGGCAACATCTTATCACCCACCAGGGACTTGGAGAGGATATCAGTTTCCTGGGATGTTGCTAGAGGTGGAGCCCTGATTTGAGACCCACCAGGACTACCTCACATTCTCCAGCTCCTTTTCTTCCCTTCCCTTTGTCCCCTTCTTCCCTTACCCCATCAAGGGTTTTGTTTTCTTGACAGAAGACTCAGGATGGGTGCCAATAGTCTGATGTGAAACATCATCTTGATTTTGAGACCTCCATTGACAGGTATGAGCCTCTGCCTTATCATTCCTCCCAACTTCCTGGGCAGTATAATTCCCTCCTACTCAGGAGAAGGCCCTCAGCCACATTCAGTTTTGCCTTCTCCCTTGTCTTATTGACTGGAGCAATTCTGCTCAAAATATGCTTTGGGGACCAGCCCATTTGGAATGGTGACACTCCCTGTCTTTCTTCATTTATTCCCTAAATCTGAAATAGCTTCTCACTTCCAGTAAGTAAGTACCAATCTCCCTTCTTCTAACCCTTCCTGGATAAGGCCTCTCACAGGTAGCTTGCCAGAATTGAGTAGACAGAAGGAAGAATGGTTTTAAAGGAATTATCATCTGTTGGTAAAGGAGATGCCCTCAGAGTCAAAAATGACCCATGAGGACTTAGTTGGCATTTGACACTCACCAACTAACCCTAACCCTAACTGGAGGCAGGTGGGGTGCGGCTGGAGGAGGTGGGTTATTGGGGGCGTGGCTTTGGTATGCATATTTTGTATCTGGCAAGTGGAGACCTCTCTCTCTCTCTGCTTCATGATCATCATGTGAGCCACTTCCCTCTGCCACACTCTTCCACCATGATGTCCCGCTTTTCCTTGAGCCCCAAGGAATGGAGTCTGTTGTCTACGGATTGAGACCTCTGAAACCAGATTGAGACCTCTGAAACCGTGAGCCCTCAAATAAGCTTTTCCTCTTTTATGATTGTTCTGATTGGGTCTTTCAGTCGCAGCAGCGAAAAAGCTGACTGGAACAGGGTGCATGCCCTACCTTCTCTCCCTCATGTGACCTCTCAAGTCAACCTGAACCATGTCTGCCAGCCTGCCTGCCTATCTTTCTTCCTTCCTTCCTTCCTTCCATCCTTCCTTCCATCCTTCCTTCCATCCTTCCTTCCATCCTTCCTTCCTTCTTTCCAGTACTGGGGATTGAACCCAGGAGTGCTCTACCTCTGGGTTACATTCCCAGTCCTTTGTATTTTCATTTTTCAGACACCGTCTCCCTAAATTGACCAGGCTGGACTCGAACTTGCAAACTTCCTACCTTAGCCTCCTTAGTATTTGGGATAGTAGGTGCATGCCATCACACCGGGCTGAGAGATAGCTTTCTGACATTTCTGCATCTGGCTGACTCCAGCCCAGTGTAAATGCTCCAGATCTACCCCTGGCATCATATCTGAGCCTCAGTATCCTTGTCAATAATCTGAATGGAGGGGATAGGACCCTGGTGAACAGCAAGGGCCCCTCCAGTTGCAAAATTCCTAGACTTGGATGTTGCATTCTGGCTCTGACTTTCTTTTCCTGGGTCTGGAGAGAATGCTGACCCTGACTTGTGGGCTGAACACTCGAGTCACCTGTGCTTGCCCTTCCTTTAGAGAGACCTGAAACTATGCTGATATTGCTTTCCAATTCCAGACCCATCCCCGACCTGCCTCTACATTCCTCACTTCTGGGGGATCCTGGACCTCTTAGGGGTGTGTGTGCATCACACATGCTCACAATTACTCCCCATCATGTCCCCCCTCTACCCTTATCCACATCTGTAAATGGAGAAGGAAAGTGCTAGCATTTCTTGACCTTTGTCCATCCACATGGTTTCCTCAAAATGGTGGTAAACACATACCTGGGACCCAAATTCACAGTCATCAGGCAGACTCCACATGGGACTTAGGCTTTCTTATTTTCCCTGTCTGTAAAAATGCTCACTACATTAGGATTTCATTAGATTTCATTCATCCATTCAGCAGATATGGATGGAACATTTACTGTGAGCCAGGCACCATTCTAAGTACTAGAATTAAGTGAGATAATACATATACAATGCCAAGTCCATGCCGGGCCTTTGGCAAGAGCAAGTCAATGTAAATTTTCCCTCCTTCATTCACATAGTTATAACCAGAATCCCCTGATCACCTACTCTGTCATGCACGGCTTTATGCATTTTTATTTATATATGTCTCACAATCCTTTGAAGTAGTCACTATGTTTATCCCCATTTTCCAGATGAGAACACTAAGGCATGGCATAGTGAAGTGATTGTTTCAAAGTCACATGGTTAGTAAATGGCAGTCTGGCCCAAAGTCCATGTTCTTGGCCACTCTAGCAAACTGTCTCTCTGACTAGAGCTTACAGTTTTTTGTTCAATTAGGGCTCAGTTCACAGCTCCACATCTACAAGAGAAATGTGCATGTGCACATGCACACGTTGTGCACACATTCATGCTGCGAATATTATTGCTCATGTTCAGTGGCCCAGGCCCTGGGTTGGTCCCACAAACATGAAATGGTACACCCTTCATGTATGTGCAATGCTCCTCTTACCAGTAAGCCACAGTTTTGTACCCCCAGGGGCCACCCCCTCATCCTGCAGACATACAAACATGTGCATCTCACATGCACACTCCTTCCACTGCTTCCATGGCCAGATGAGGGGGAAGAAAAGAGAAGGAATGTTATCTGCAACTTGAGGCTGTGCTGTGTGGTGGGCAAGGTCAGAGGAGGAGGGGGCAGGAGAGAGGGGGATAGCTGTGACCAGAGACAAAGGGCTGGGGGAGGGAGCCTGTAGCAGGCGCAGGAGGAGGAGGGGGAGCCCCATATCTTGATAAACCGTGCAAGGTCGGAGAGGGGGGATGTGAGGATTGGACTTGCAAGAACTTTCTCAAGCCATAAATTTTCGCTGGCTGCCTGAAGTCCGGAGCCTGGAGGCCAGAGGCCAGAAACCTGAGCAAGTCCCAAGACAGCCAATCTCAGGAGCAGCAGGGTCAGGGCCCAGGCCCCAGTGGGAGGAGGAGACACTGGGCTGCCCAACCTTCTGGGCTCCAGCACTATGCCCCCAGCACTGGGAGTGAGAGTGGCACCCTGCTCTGGAGGTTACTATGGAGTGCCATCTCCCTGTGTTGGTCTGCATTTGTCTGGTGTTGTGGGCACTTGTGTGTCTGCCTGTGTGTCTGGATATGCAGTGGAGTAGCTGAGTGGTTAAGAATAAGTGTCCAAGTCAGGCATGATGGTAAATGCCTGTCATCCCAGGGACTCAGGAGGCTAAGGCAGGAGGATCACAAGTTTGAGACCAGCCTCAGTAACTTAGTGAGACCCTATTTCAAAATAAAGCAGAGAAAAGGGCCAGGGATCTAGCTTAGTGGTGGAGCACCACTGGGTTCAATCCTGAGTACTGCAAAAGAAGAAAAAGAAGGAGAAGGAAGAAATGTCCAAGTCTGACTGCACAGCTTACCAGCTGTATGACCTGAGAATGCTATGTATCCTCCCTGACCCTCTGTCTCATCTATAAATAGAGATAATTATTGCTACCTTATAGGATTGTAAGAACGGTCTGATGTATTGCATATGGTAGGCTGAATACAGGGCCTGACACAAAATAAGTGCTCAATATCTTGAAATATTATTTTCGTTATGCTGAACCCACCAACCCAAGAGACCCCCCAGACTCAGTCCAGCTTCCAACAGGGGTTTGCCACCCCCACACCTCCTCCAGGGTCTTGTGTCTTCATCAGTGAGCATGGCTAGCACTGTACCATTCCTGCACATTCCCTACCACCCACCAAGGGCCCAATTTGCAGCCCAAGAGCCCACCTGAGGTAGCACATGAACAGTATGCTAGCATGCACTTTCACAAAGCATTCAGACTCTACCTACTCAAGTCTGCACATACCGAATGCACATGCGCACTCATATCCCTGCATGAGTCATACACATGAATCCATGCATGATTGCATGGGTCCAGGTGCCCACCCATGTTCTCAGAAACACATGCACTAGCTGGAACACACACACACACACACACACACACACACACTCATGCACATATATATATATATTGGTACTAGGGATTGAACCCAGGGTGCTTCACCACTGAACCACATCCCCAGCACTTTTTATTTTTTTATTTAGAGACAGGGCCTCACTGAGATGCTTAGGGCCTTGCTAAGTTGCTGAGACTGGCTTTGAACTCGCGATCCTCATGCCTCAGACTCCTGAGCCACTGGGATTACAGGCATGCACCATTGAGTCCAGCTGAACACATTTATTTCTAATTGTGATCTTGAACTACCTGCCACCCCTCTTGGACTTCAGTTTTCTTGTAGAACACGTATAACATTGATCCCTGCTTCAGCCACCTGACCCAGATCTTGACTACATCAAATTCGATATTGCCCATGGAACGTACCTGGAAAGTTCTATGTAAACATGATCGTTAGTCCTGTCTACTCTGCCACCAAATTAACCCCCAAATCTATCCCCTATACCCCATTCCACTGCTGCTCCTTCAGCCCAAGCAATCATCTTATCTCGTCTGGACCCCTGCAATGGGCTGCACATGGGCGCCCTGTTTCTACCTTTGCCCCCAGCAGATCATTGTCCACCCTTCCGTGATGTGCTTTTATTAGCATGATACCCATGAGACTCCTCCCCTGCTTAAACCCTTGATGGTTCATTTGCTTCTAGTTTCCTGGTGTTTCAGGAGTTGGTGAGCATGCGGGTCAGGCTCTGGAGTCAGACTATCCTGCTTTCTGCTACCTAATGGGAACTTGCACTGGGACTGTGGGCAAGTCCCTTTACTTCTTTAACTCTCAGTGTCCTCGTTTGAGAAATGAGGCTAATAATAGACCCTACTCTTAGGGTAATTACAAATATTAAATGAGCTGCTACTAAAATGGGACTTGGCACATAACTATTATGATTAGGACACAGAACTGATTCTAGAACACTTGTCTGCCTCCTGTAAACTCTCCCAGCTACAGTTTAAACACCATTTCCTCTAGAAAGTCACCCTGAACCCCTGCCTGTATCAGGCTGCTCAGAGGAAAGCACTCTGGGCTTGGTCTAGTAGCACTGGCCCAGCCATAAATTTTTGTTCAGTGTGTCTTCCACACTCCCCTGGAAGCTTCATGAGGCCTGGAAGCTTCATGAGGCCATGTTTATTTCTGCCCACAGGGTCCAGTTCATAGTAGATGCCCCCTACATCCTTGCTGGATGGATTTGCTTGCTTTCTTGTCTTCTGATGTTGGGCTTTGAACTCAGGGCATTGCACATGCTAGGCAAGCACTCTACCACTGAGCCACATCCCAAATCTGGATGGATGAACTTTCTAACATATGTCTTGCACCCTCAGCAGAGGACAAAATCTTTTATCTTTTGAAGAAAGAGATAAGGAAAAGCAAGGTAGAGGCTGGAGCCCTGAGTTCCAGTGATGGCCCCATGCAAAAGAAGACCAAGGAGTCTGCAAGACAGAGTAAGGGCATCTGTGTTCCTCATCTTGGCTTAGAGCTTAGATTTCTGAACTAAAGGCGAGTCCTTATTTTACTAAGCCCAGGCCTGATTCCTCAGAAAAGGAAGGTTTCCAGAGGAAGATGGGAATAAAACTTATTTTTTGTGGTGCTGGGAATTAAAACTAGGGCCTAGCACATACCAGGCAAGTGCTCTACCATTGAGCTGCAACCTAAGTCCTTTTTATTATTTTATTTTAAGGCAGAGCTTCACTAAGTTTCCCAGGCTGTCCTTAAGCAGGTGATCCTCCTGCCTCAGCCACCTGCGTAGCTGGGATTACAGGCACTGGGCAACCATGTTGAGCTGGAATGGAACACTTCCTGAGTGTCTACTATGTGCCAGGAAGAATACTAGTGTTAGTTTTTCTCATATTGTTCTTTGGAGTCTTTGGTTCACTAAAATTCATGCTGTCCCAGACCAGCCACAGGGAGTCTAGTACTGGTCCTAGTATCCCAGAACAGTACTGGTTACAACTTCCCATATACTTCCTCCAAGGGAAGGCCAGGTACACACATGGAAATCCAGAGGCTGAAATAAACCTAAATAAACAAAAGTTGAGACAGAATCTTTAGGGAACAGTTGGCCACAGTACCACATACCTGAAATCCCAGTGACTTGTGCAGATCGTGCAGAGAGTAGAAAAGAAAGAAAGATAGGTTCAGGGGAAGTAAGAGTAATGAGTAGGAGAGACGAGGGAAGAGAGAGGAAATAGGAGGAAAAGTCAAGAGTCAGTATGGTGTTTCCTTGTGACCCCTTCTCAGGTTGCATCCACTCTGGTGATGCTATGGCAAGGCTGCATTAATATTCCAAAGGCGTGCCGGGCGTGGTGGCGCACGCCTGTAATCCAAGCAATTTGGGAGGCTGAGTCAGGAGGATCGCGAGTTCAAAGTCAGCCTCAGCAACTTAGCGAGGCCCTAAGCAACTCAGTGAGACCCTGTCTCTAAATAAAATACAAAATAGGGCTGGGGATGTGGCTTAGTGGCCGAGTGTCCCTGAGTTCAATCCCTGGTTCAAAAAAAAAAAATTTCCAAAGGCAACTCCAATTCAACCATAGGCCAATCAGCATGGAGAGCAAAATCAGGGGACCAGGAATCTGAAGCTTAGAGACAACTGATTTCCTCTGTGGTTTCAGGCCTGGTGAGGCAGGGCTATGGACGCTGGCTTGAGGTCACCTGAGGGCAGGCACTCGTGCGCTGATCAGCAGCAGGAGATAGACACACTGCTGCCTGTGGAAGACCTTCCTAGCTTTACAGTTCATGCTAAAAGGAGCTCTCCCAGCCCTGGCCCAGTGCTGCCCCTACCCTTCAAGATAGTGAGAGGTACTGGCCACTGTCTCCTAAACTCATATTTTTAGGGGATGCACAGCATTCAGTGATGGGCAGAGTTCTTGGTTACTTTAAATACTTTGTAGCCTTTTCTTCTTCCCACACACATTTCCCAGGCCAGGCATTGATGTAGATACCCTCCACACAAGCCTTGTTTCCTTCTCAGAATCACTAACAAAGTAGGTCTCAGGAGCTTCATTTATTTTATTTTATTTTATTTTATTTTATTTTATTTTATTTTTAAAAAGTATATCACAAGTAACCAGGTACAGTGGTGCACCCTGTAATCCCAGTTATGTGGGATGCTGAGTGAGGTAGGTGGATCACAAGTTCAAGGTTAGCCTTGGCAAATGAAGCGATACCCTATCTCAAAATAAAAATAAAAAGGGCTGGGAATGTAGCTCAGTGGTAAAGTGCCTCTGGGTTCAATCTCTAGTACTGCAAAGAAAACTATATCATAATTTATTAATTTCTTTACACTGTTGGGGCTGGAACCCAGGTGTTATGGTTTGGATATGTGGTGTCCCCCAAAAGCTCACATTTGAGACAATGAAGGAAGGTTCAGAGGAGAAATGATAGGGTTGTGACAGTCTTAACCCAATCAGTGAACTAATCCCCTGACAGGGATTAACTGAGTGGTAACTGAAGTGGTAGGGTGTGACTGGAGGATGTGGGAATTGGGGGAGTGGCTTTGGTGTATACATTTGTATCTGGCAAGTAGAAACCTCTCTCTCTGCTTTCTGATCATGGTGTAAGCTGCTTCCCTCTGCCACACTCTCCCACCATGATGTTCAGCCTCACCTCAAGCCCTGAGGAATGGAGCCGGCCTTCTATGGACTAAGACCTCTGAATCTGTGAGCCCTCAAATAAATCCTTCCCCTCCTCTACAATTGTGCTGGTTGAGTCTTTCATTTGTCACAGCCAAAAAGCTGACTAAAACACCAGGGTCTTGCACATCCTAGGTAAGTGTTCTGCCACTGAGCTATACCCACACCGTAATAGTGATTCTTTAAGATGAAAAGTGACTTCCCCAGAGTCACCCATCCAGGAAGTAGCAGATCAGGGACTTCAGCCAAGATCTGTCAACTAACAGAGTTGATGGCTCCAATCCACTATCTCCTTCAGAGAAAAGGTCAAGGGGTCAGAGGAGCAGAGGTCCCATGCCTGGAAGACCTCATGTAATGTCTCATAAGGGTGTCATGGCCAGAAGTAGCCTCAAGGGTAATTTGTTCCTAATGGAGTTCCTTATTTGAAAGATGAGGAAAACAGAACCTAAGAAGGGAAAGGATTTTAGTGGTCAGGACCACAAGCCTATTAAGTGACACAACAGAGACTACAACATAGAAATAACTCAGATATTGACACCATGGTGTGAGTTCAGAGGTGCCAGGAAAGCCTTTGACATTTGCATACCAAAATGTTGGTATTTGAGGCTCATTTTGATCTTTTTTTATGGAGTAAAGAGACCACATGTAGGGATTTGGGATGGTCCTGGGACATTCGTGCTGCATAACATTGACCCTGGAGCCATGCCAGTCCTAGGACCTGGGGGTGAAGGGAAGCACTCCCCTTGAATACTGACATCTTAGACTCAAGATGGCTCCTCCAGTTTCATCAAAAAGCAGCAGCTCAGAGGTGGGAAGAGCAGGCACGTCAGGAGTTACTACGGTGCCACTCACAGTCAGGGAAATGGCTACCTGTGTGTGCCTCAGTTCCCTTGCATCACTCGGGATGTATAGTTCAGTGCCTTGGTCTCTAAAGACTTAGATGGACCCAAGGTGGCAGTCCTAGTTGAGGTGACCCTCACTGTGCCTCTGAACAACAAGGATGGGGGCCTCCTGGGAACTTTGCTTGGAGCTCCACTAATAAGGCAAAGTTGCCCTGAAGTCCCTGCAAATCTCTGCCAAATATCCCCAGCCCAGCTCACACACCCAAAAACGAATCTTCCCAGCTGGGTGCCAGGGAAGAGATGGGCAAGAGGGCCCAATAGGGACCCCAGGACTTGTTGCCCCAGTAGGCATGTCCCATGTCTCAAGGGCCCACCAGAAGGGGAAGCTGGCACTCAACAGCCACTCTGCCCCAGAGCAGAGCCCAACCAGGAGATTGTCCTGGTTAGGCCGGTCCAAGCCAACCCCATACAGGCCTGAGGAGGTGACAACCCTATCGACCAGCTCCTCCCGGCCCCCCATTTACATCTTGATTACATTCCTTGGGAAACCGTCCAGGCCACATTCCGCCTGGCAGGCTGCTGGGAAGACCCACAGAGTACTATGGCAACGCTGGAGGGGCCAGGCCTGGCGGCCAGCAAGAGCAAAAGCTGAACGGCTAGGGAACCTCCCTTCTAGGGCCAGCCCGGATTCCTCAGCCGCCTCCAACCCCGACAGCCCCCACTCCATCCAGCATGCTCCTGTCCCCAGCCCGCTCACCCCCTGCCTCTCCCCACAAACCCATGCCCACCATGCCCTCTGCAGGGCTGGATGTACTGCCAAGTCCAATGCCCAGCTCCCCAGGCCCCAAAGCCTCTAAGGAGGACTTGGTGCTGCTTCTCCTGAGCAGGTCAGAGCTTTTAGCTTTCTAGCTTTTTAAAATTTTCTCTCCCTTTTGGAAAACAGTTCTTCATCAGGCCCCCAGAGAGTTAAAAAGAGCAAAGCAACAAAAAGTTTCTTAGAGTGTTTCCATTTTCATAATTTGGTAGAAAATACTTTATTTGGTTATTTGTGGAACCCTAGAAGCACATCTATAGACCTTCTAAGTCCTCAGAAAATCAGGTAACCACACCCACTTTGGCAGCCCTCCCCGACATCCCTCCCCAGTAAAAGCAATGCACCTTCTTGCTTTACACCTGCTTCTCTGGATGCCCACAGTGCTGTAGGAAAGGCCAGGGAACAGAAGGGAGGGCAGCTTAGACCCCCTCGAACCCCCTCACTGATCTCCCTGTTTGGAGCACCCCAAGTCCTCCTCCCACCCTTCCTTCTTCCCTCTTTCTTCTCCTAACCCTCTCTTCCTTCCCACTTGAGCCACAGAAACCTTCCAGCAAGTAAAACCCTATGTGAAAGTCCAATGTTAAATCAGATAACCAGGCCTCACTTTGGTTGAGAAGCAATGGGACCCAACAGTCCCATCACTGGGCTCCCACTTGTACTTCAGAGGCCCTGGAAGCATCCTGAAGAACCCCAAGGAATGGAGTTTGAAAACCACTGGGTTGGACCAGCATGGTGGTGCACACTTGTAATCCCCAGTGGCTCAGGAGGCTGATGCAGGAGGATCATGAGTTCAAAGCCAGACTCAGCAACTTAGCAAGGCTAAGCAATTCAGTAAGACCCTGGTTCTAAATAAAATATAAAAAGGGCTGGAGATGTGGCTCAGTGATAGCACACTCCTGGGTTCAATCCCTGGTACCAAAACACACACACACACACACACACACACACACACACACACAACAAAACACTGGGGTTATCTTGTCTGGCAGTCTATGAATAGGTGCCTTTGCTTCCTCTTAACACACACCCTTCTTTCTTGCTCATCTACCCTCCCTTCTTCCTTCCTGTCTTTGGCCTTCCCCTCTATTTTCCTCCTTCTTTGCCTCTCGCAGTGTGCATGGACCTTACTTACAGAGTCCTAGGTCCAGTCTGGCTCTGCTTTTTCTGCCTAGGGTGAGTGGGCAGGGGCTTTCTGCCAGCTCTGGGCTGTAATTTTGGGTCCCTGGCTTGGCCAGACAGTGCTTGTCAGTCACATGAGCAAAGGCCCTGGAGCCAGGCATTCCTGCCCAGACCTTTAAACTGTAATCAAGGCAGGAGTGGTGGCACCAACTCCAAAAGTGAATTGGAGACTTTGTGTTGTTGTCTGGAGGGACTAGGGAAGGTCAAGAACAATGTCAGGTGCAGACACATCCTTGGGTTAAAAATCCCTCCCCACTTGTTACAGGGTGTGGGACCAGATGATTAAGGGAACTATGGAATGAAATCCTGATTACAGACCAGAGTCCTCAAACCTGCCATCCTGCAGTGGAACCCTCCAGAAAGGATCCAAAAAA
>JAJEJO010028829.1:0-17655 GCA_020662805.1 Glaucomys volans
CCCCCACACATATCCCCTACCCGCCCTGCTCCCGCTGCCACTGGCCTAGCTCAGAGCACTTTCCACTCTTGCCTGGAGTGTTGAGATGGCCTGCCAATTGGTTCACCTGCCTTTGGCCTAGCTTCTTTCCAATCCTTCCCTGCCGTGGAGCTGTAAGAGTCATCTTCCTGGTGTGTCAATCCCCTGTCAATCCAGTGGCTGGCTCCCTATTGCTGGGAGAACAAAACTCTAAGCCAGAGAAGCTCTGAATAGCCAAGGAAGGTCCTGGACCACAGCTGACAGGTTCCCATTAGCACACAGTGAAGAACAGCCAGAGCCACCCAATAGCAGCCCTTTGCAGCACTTTCCTGAGAACACGACACCAGGCCAGGAGGCTAAGCACATACATCTTAGAGGTGAGCTCTGCCACGGACTATCCAGGTGACTGGGTGCAAATCTCTCTGCTATCCTAGGCCTCAGGATCCTCACCTGTAAAATGCTGTCTGAGAATGCATGGCATGGCAGCTGTGACAGCCCTTTGCCAAAAGGCTGCACAGAAGTGAGGAGCTGCTAATTTCAAGTGGCAGAGCTTCACTCACCAGGAAACATTCAGGGAGAGGAGGTTGTAGGGGAGAACAGGGGCTTATGTACCCAGGACATATGGGGGCCTATATTTGTTGTCCTTCTGCTTAGCAGCATTAGCCATTCAAGCTGGTGCTGCCTGCAGAACACTCTGTCCTTTGGGATCCTCAGGGACAGGAGGGGTTGCAGAGCAGCGAGGCCACAGCCAGCATGGAATACAGTGAAAAATCGAGTGATAGCAATGAGGCGCCACGCACACAGGTTCATGCACATGCATTCACACTCCTGACGGCCCCCAACACTGCCTCCCAACAGCAGCTGGAGCTAATTACAGACAGACAGTGTCTCCTCTGGCTCTTCTCTCGAAACTGTCAACCCCCCCTACCACCACCACTACCACTACTCGCCCCTGGGAATTGATTGAGCTCTCAGAAGGGGTGTTGCTAGCGCTGCAGCTAAGTGCCTAGAAAGAACATTGGAGGGGGAGTGCAGGGGAGCAGGAAGCCACCATGTGCCTCCCTGTCTTGTGGGGGTGGGTAAAAAGGAGGCTGTGAGGCAGGGGAGAGCTGGCTGGGACACAGATGCAGCTTTGTGTTAACAGATGTGCTCTCCTGGCAAGAGGAAGCCCAGGCACTTAGCCCCTCCCTTTCCCTTCATCTGGATCCACCCAGGGATCCCCTCTTAACCCTTCTCCCTCTTAAATCCCTAACTTCCTTTCCAACGCTGTATCTGGCATAAAACTCAGTAAAGGTTGAATGATGGACATCAACCCTCCTCAAACCCTTACTACTCTCAAGTCGGGTTCCTACCTCACAGACTGAAACTCTATAAGCCCTTTCCTCTGCTTTTCTTTCTATATATTCCCTTCGGGCAGTTTCAACTCTTACCTATATGATCTTAACTCCCAAATCTGTTTCTATCCCAGCCTCCCCTGCTGCCTTAAACCCAACAAGCCCCATGGTAGTCTTCAGCAACCACCTCCCCAGGGGGTTTCTAGCAGCCAGTCCTGCTCTGCTGACGGGATTGGGGAGAGAAGGACCTGTATTTCACCTCCTACGAGGATAAGACAAACTCCTTATCCCAGGGCCTCTCTACACCAAGACACCAAAATCCTTCCTTTCACCCTCTATTTTTAAATAAACATTTTTTTTAATTTTTAGGTGTAGATGGACACAATACCTTTATTTTATTTATTTATTTTTATGTGGCGCTGAGAATCGAACCCAGTGCCTCACATATGCCAGGCATGCACTCTACCACTGAGCTACAACCCCAGCCCCCTTTCACCCTCTTTACTGCCCCTCCCACCCATAGAGAAAGCCAAATTGGAAACTAACTGCCAAATTGGAGCTAACTGCCCAATTTGGGCATCTAAGACTAGAACAAGACAATTTGTTTCTGTAAAGAGAAGCCCTTGAAAGTGAATCAACATGAACTGTTGAGTTGTTTCTTCTCCAACACCCTCTCTCCTAACCCCACTCTCATTGCTTCACAATCCTAGTGTCACACCATCTCCACCACCCCTCAGCCAATACACACTACACACACACATGCACACACACACGTAGGCACAGTCCTCCTCTCTCTCTCTCCATCTCCACTCTCTCTATTCTGAAGCCCTGTCCCTACACTCACTACAAACCCCCAGGTAAATATTGATCCAAGATTGGTGAAAGCTGGGAGTTTCATTCCACCAGAGTAGTGCTAGGAGGAAGACCCAGAATGTTTACTGATAGTCCACACTCAAATTCTTTCCTGGCCTTGGCAAGGATAAGAGCAAATAAAGCCCCTCTTTGCTCCAGGCCCTCCTAAATTTGGACAGCTGCCCAAAAAACGGGTTACAAACACAGTGGCCTTTTGGTTCCTGACAACCTCGGGGGACCAATGAAGGCAAAATCCAAGTTTCTTCCTTCCTATTCCCAGGGGGTCCTGGGTACCATACACAGGTACAAATGTAAGATATTATTATACCAGCCATATTATGGTCATATCTAGGTATTTTCAAGTTTTTAATAAATATGAAAAATTTATCACAATTTCCATCTGACACACACAATGTGACATAATGTATTCAAAGCATTCCTGTGCTTAATTTCAATACATTCAATAAATTCAGCAAATCTATACTGAGCAATTCAAAGAGCTGCAATCCACAGTCCCTGCCTTCGAACTTTTCCTTCTATCATTGGGATGGGCAGACCTACATACAAGGGTTAACTAATAAGACAAGACCATGCCAAGTCCCTTGCCTTGCCTGGTGTGGTCTGTGTAGCTCTCACATTCCCTTTGGCAGTACTGAAAGTTTCCATTCTGTCACTTCTGTCACTACTATTGCACTCTTTTTCAATATAATGTGGTGATTAGATATATCTCTAGGGTGCCTGGGTTCGTATCCAAGTTCCACCATTCACCAGCTGTATGACCTTGGCCAAGTTACCCAGCCTGTCTGGTGCCTCCTCAGTAAATTGAGGACAATAATAATACCTACATTATCTAGTGAAAATTAAATGAGTTAATACACACAAAGCACTTAGAATGATATCTGGCACATAATAGAAGCCCAATAAATGTTAGCAATTATTGTTTCCCCAATGTACCTACTATCCTTTGTTAACACTGGAATTTACATCTCTTGTTGGGCCTCCAAGAGAAACTGGTAGAATGCCATATTCATTTTTTTATTCATATACTCAATCAACAAATACATGCTGAGCATCTAAAAGTCCCTGTGCTAAGATCTGGGGTCATATAGACAAAGGAGATATGACCCCTGCCTTTAGGACTAAACAATTCACCTAAAGCAGTCCTGGATTAATAGTGCCCTGAAGCACCTAGGAGAAGCAAACACAAATCCTCCCTGGAGGAACACACCCTCAACCCAGTTTTCATAGGATTACCAAGGATAAAGTCTGGCTGAACATGAACTCATAATCCAAAATTACAAAGCACACAATGAAGCCAGAAACAACGAAAACAGAATTAGATCCTCAAAGACCTCAGGTATTGCAATTATGTGATATAAAATATAAAATAAATCTTGTGAGTATAAAAAAACAAAAGATTTTGAAAACATTAGCAAAGAATAAGATACTAACAGAAAGTAACTTTTTCTCAGTTATTTTTCTAAGTATAATCTTTTTATAGATGGCAAAGCTAGGGCTCAGAGAACATTGACTCCTTCAAAGATACACAGCTAATAATGATGAACTCAGATCAGGTTTTCAATGTCTACTGTTCTTTTGGCTGACTCACGGACCAGAGCTGTGACGTTTCTTCCCTGAGTCATTCAACCAGTGAGATAAGTACTGTGCTAGGTCTGTAAGAAACACAAAGATGAACAAAATAGAGTCCCCATGCTCAAGTAGCTTGAAATTCAGCAAAGAGACCAGACTACACATATATAAAAATAACTATTAATATCAAGCCATGTGCTAAAGGTCTGGAATGATAGGAGGTAACACATTCACCTGAAGAACAGGGTGGGCCTGTAGGGAAGAGAAGCTTTATTTGGCCAGTAGAGTAGAGAAGGCTGGGAAGAGCCTTAACAAAGTCATGAAGAAAGTGAACCTACAGACCAAAGACAAGTGAGTGCCTTTGGCCAACACACTGGATACTTTTAGGGGCAAGCCTGTGCTGTCACATGGGGCCCTGTGCTCAGAAGGGCCCCAGCTTGGTTTAGTGTTCTGTTGCCATCTTGAAATCCTTAATCATTTTGTAATGTGGGGCTCCAAATTTTCCTTTTGCACCAGGGCCCACAAATGATGGGGTGGGTCCTCCATAGGAGAATGAGATGGTTAGAAAGGCAGGGACTCTTGGAAAGGAAGGTCTTTAATGCTACTTTCATACTTGCTCCACAGACAGTGAGGAATCATTTGGACAGGAAAGGGATATGGTGACTATTGATTTAGGAAGTCACATCTTGGGAGTGGGAAGTTGTTCAGACAGACTGGAGAAAGGAGAGATGGAAATTAGTCTGAAAGTTATTGCAATAAAGCAATGGGAGCCTGGACAGAAGTAGTGGCAGAAGACGTGGAGAAGATAAGGGTCTTCGTTTATTTGAGTATTCATTTTAAAAAGGTATCCTGAGCACCTGACATGTACTAGACACTGTGCTAGGATCTGGAATACAGGAATGTACAGAGTCTGCCTCTAACCTCAAGTTTCTCATTGTCCAGTGAGGGAGGCAGATATGTAGACAGACTATGATAACCTCATGTGCTAAGGGCTAGGAGAGGATTGCAGTTAGGATACTCTGGGAGTCTAGAGGTAGGGTACCTAACCCACGCAGGAGATTGAGAGGTTTTCAAGATGTGATATCTGAGGGGGATGGGAATAGGAAAGACAAAAAATGAATCAGACAGTGGAATGAATCTATATAAATACAGAGCCAGCAAAACTCCTCATCCTGTACAACCCCAAGAATGGGAAGTTATACTCCATGTGTGTATAATATGTCCAAATACACTCTACTGTCATGTAGATCTAAAAAGAGCAAATCAAAAAAAGACATTCCCAGCAGCTCAGGAGGCTGAGGCAGGAAGATCACAAGTTCAAAGCTGACCTCAGCAACTTAGGAAGGCACAGAGGAAAAAAACTGCGTGTGACTCAAAGGGAATTCCAAATGACTCCCTCACTTCATTCTAGAATGAACAAGCAAGGGCAGGGAAAGATGTGACCAAGGAAGCAGACCTTAAATACCAAGCTAAGGAGTTTTTACTTCATCCTGTAACATAGTAGTTCTCATCTTTAACTCTACATTAGAATATCTGGGCTTTTTAAATTTAGAATACTGATGACTGGATCTCACCCGAGTGACTCTGATTCAATTCATCTGTGGGGGAGGCATTGGAATTTTTAAAGGCTCCCCCAGTTTATTCTAGCATCCAGCCAAGATTGAGAACCACTGATTTAGCAAGCAAGTTCTCAAATTTGATGCTCATCAGAATCACCTGGAATGCTTGCTGAAAACAGTTTGGGGGTGGGCATCCCCAAAGTTTCTAATTCAACTCTCATGTGTTGTCAGAGATGCCAGTGCTGATATTCCTAAGACAATAATTTGAGAGCCTCTGGTTATGAGGGTTGAGTGTAGGGGTTAGGACATGAAATATCAGATTTGCATATGTGAAAGATCACTCAAGCCACCTTGGGAAGAATTCACAGAGGGGGGGAAGAGAAAAAGTGAGAAGGGGCGCTACTGCAGGAATCAAGGCAAGAGATGATGGGGGTGCTGTCCTGAACTAAGGAAGTGGCAGAGGAATGGAAAAAATTGGTCACATTCAAGGAATGTAGACTTGACAGGGCTTAGTGACTGGTTGAGTGTAGAATTAAGAAATAAGTATGAATGAAAGACAACTGTTGAGTTTTCACCTTGGGCAACTGGTGACTCTGTACTTGGCATGTTGATTATTATAATCAAAAGTTAAATGTGCAGGGCACAGTGGTGCATGCCTATAATCCCAGCGGCTCAGGAGGCTGATTCAGGAGGATTGCGAGTTCAAAGCCAGTCTCAGCAACTTAGCGAGGCCCCTAAGCAACTTAGTGAGACCCTGTGCTTAAATAAAATATAAAAAAGGGCTGGGGATGTGGCTCAGTGGTTAAGCACCCTGGGTTCAATCCCCAGTACACACCCCCCCCCAAAAAGTTAAATGTATTACCAGGCTTTGGGGGTAGAATGTGGGGGAGGGGAGCATTTGGACCTTCAAATCTCATAGCAATAGTCCCAGGGAATTCAACAGGCACCTCTCACTGTCCCTCAACCTCTCCTTTCAGCATCATGAGTTTTTGCTTCAATCTAATCAACTTGGGACTCTTTTCAAAATACACGGAATGAGAAAGGAAGATGTTGACCACCCTGATGCAAAGACCAGCACCCCAAACCCCAGGTACAAGGCCTGCTCCTCTGCTATTACCCTAGGTATGTTCATTTCATTTGTTCATGATGTTATCAAATAGCCATAGGACTGCTGCTGGAGGGCTTTTGAAATAGTCGTAGAAGGTCATGTTTCACATCCAGGTAAAGAATCCATAACCTGCTCTTATATAACCAACAAAACAAATGTCGCTTAAAATACAGCCTGAAAAAGGAATTCATTCTGCATGGATTTAAAATGTATAAAAATGAGCAATTTTCCAGCATATCATTGGTTGCAACTATTTGTAAGTCTTCTCTGTGGGCAAGTAAACTACCAGCAATCAGTGAGGCCAGCAGGAATGATGGATGGGATAATTGTCCATTAGGGTACAGATAACTTTTGTACCGTGGGAGGGTTCGACAGGGTAGAGACATGATAGATGGAGGAAGAGTTCACTAAAGTGATAGGACTTGCAGCTCCATTTCACGTAGTAACAATTCTCTGGCTGAATCAACGATAAATCAAAGATGTGTTCTCATTTGAAACCCTTTGCTCACCAGTGCACAACCCCTGCTTTGGGTGGAATTTAATAGCATCATTAAAAACTGCTGTTCAAGAGACTCAAATTACTTCTCCCCAGAAGTCACGCCATAAGAGTGCTTTTGTGAGCTCCCAGAGGGCAGGGTCCATGTAGGGTGTGTGTGGGTGTTGGCTTTTTTTTTTTAATATTAGAATCCTCAATGCCTAGCACAGGGGCTGACACATACATCTCACTCACTAAATGTTTGTAGAGCAAGGTGAAATGAAATAATACATCAATCCATTCATTATTCTGTTTATTCCTTCAACAGACATTCTTTAAGTACAGGAATTAAGAGCTCTAGCCCTGCAAATAGATGCTTTAGCCTTCAAATTCCTGCTCCAATCAGCTGTATGAACTTGCACAAATGACAGTTTCTCTGAGCCTGTTGCCTCCTGTGCAAAATGGGAGACATATTAATACTTGCTTTTCCACAGCTGTGGGAGGATTAAATGAATTACTGTTTACCACAAACCCTGGCCCATAGTAAGTGCTCACTAAAGGGCAACTGCTATTTTTATTGTTGTATACACTAGGCTAGGCCTTTCTCAACTACAAGAGGCACAGAATGTCTTAAGAAAGGACAAGGCTTTTGTCCAAAGCTGGTTTTCATTAACATGGTTATTTATGGTTCCTAGCCCAGCGCCCCACTGCCCTAACCCTACCATTCCTGGCCTGATGCCACCCTGTGGCAGCTTGGGCTGTATCTAAGTGGGTTGTGCTCTCTAGAGGAGCTTGAGCAATCATGGAGCGGAAAGGTGAAGGAGAAAGGTAAGAGCTGGAGAGGATCCAATGAACCATCAACATGTAATTCCTGCCACACACACACCACCCCCGTCATTGTCAACTCCCTTGGTTGCTTTTCTATGCTTTTGTATAGCTCTTCCTGGCAACATTTCACCTACTAATTGCTATTTCTAATGTTTATCCTCTTGGCTCAGTTAAGCAAGATTGCCCATGATTTTAATCTTTATTTTAAGGCAACATAGTAGAGAATACTTGACTATGGAGCTGAGTCAGGAGGCAAGGGAGGCTATATAGCATAGTGCTTATGAGAGGATTCTGGAGAGAGGAAATACCACTGAAGAGCTGTGCGCCCCAGGGTATGTTACTTAATGTCTTGGAGCCTCAGCTCTAGGAAAAGAAAAGGGGGAATAATGATCATCATCACTAAATGGAAACCACCTAGAACAGTGCCTGGTATGCAGTAAAGTGCTCACTAAATGGTGACTGTGACTATTGCCCCACGTGAGGAAATGAAATTTCTGAAAGGGACAACATTCATAACTATTGAGGAGGCTGAGGCTTCCTGCTCCTTTTTATCACTACTAAAAGAGGCCTGCCTCTTTAGAAAGTCCTTTTCAGTTCCTGTTTACACATATTCTGATAGTCTAATTACTAAGTCCATGCCTTTTTTAGATCAGGAAAACTCAATAATTTGGGGGCGGGTAGCAGGGATTGAACCCAGGGGCACTCAACTACTGAGTCACATCCCCAGCCCTATTTTGTGTTTTATTTAGAGACAGGGTCTCACTGAGTTGCTTAGTGCCTCGCTGTTTCTGGGGCTGGCTTTGAACTCGCGATCCTCCTGCCTCAGCCTCTCAAGTGCTGGGATTACAGATGTGGGTCACCACGCCCAGCTAGGAAAATTTAATAAATTTAAATGTAAGCCTACCATATTGATAGGCCCATAAGTTCTTAAGAGCAATTTGGGGACAGGAGTTATAACTTGCTTATTTATTACGTGTTCAATTAAAGTTTGGTGAATGTTATGCTAGCTGTCAATAAACTACCCAAGCTATATATGTCCCACATCTTCTGGGTTACATCATAAGCAGCACAGAAAAAATGAAATGTATGCATGCAGTCCTGGGTTTAAACTCTCCAATTGGTAGCTGTCTATAAAACACCAACCACTGCCAGAAAAATGCAGTGCTGCATAAACAGTAAGTGGAAATGGAAGGGGAAGAAGAGAAGTATCAGCAGGAGATGAATTTTTTTTGTAGTACTAAGGGTTGAACCCAAGGGTGCTCTACCACTGAGCTACAATGCCAGTCCTTTTAATTTTTGAAATTTAGAGACAGGGTGTCACTAGGTTGCTTAGGACCTCACTAAATAGCTGAGGCTGGCCTCAAATGTGCGATCCTCCTTCCTCAGCCTCCCAAGTCACAGAGATTTATAGGCATGCACCACTGTGCCCAACTTGAATTTTGTGAGGGGGTAAAATATGTTCCTTGAAGGTAGTATAGTTTAATTAAGGCACATAAATCTGAGTCTGAATCCCAGCTGCCCATTTGTTGACTGTGCAATCTTGTATCTTGCTCCCTGAGCTTCAGTCTGTTCATTGTAAAATTAAGATGACAGTGCCTTTCTCATCACTTTGCAATGAAAATGAAATAAGACGTGGTACAGAAATGCAACACCTTACCCATTATGAAGACTCAAAAAAAAAGCTATTTGATGTATTGATTCATCAGTTGAATGGCATGAATGAAACTCCAGACACCATTTAGCATCTGCATGCAATTTAAAGGAGGAAGAGATAATTCCCAGTAAGAACTAGTTCAACACTTTGCCTTTCTTCTTACCATGGAATACCTAATGTTGAAAACATTAGAAAATTAGCACTACTGAATGCCTACTGAATGTCTACTGAATGCCTACTGAATGCATAGGAAGAAGCTCTTGTTTCACACAATAACCACACAGTTGCTGGACCTGAGTCCCTCAGAATGCGACTGAGTATTGGAAAGGACAACGCCTGATAGATATGGAATAGCTGATCATGTTGGTGCCTTTCTCACCCTCCTTCCAAGGGGCTAGAAACAAATGCACCAATAACCAACAAACCTGCAACAGAAAAATGGAGTCAAAGTGATTAAGAACTGACCATGGGTGCTCACTTCTGCAGCACATATACTAAAATTGGAATGGCACACAGTGAATTAGCATGGCCCCTGTGCAAAGATGACATGAAAATTTGTGAAGCATTGTATATTTTTACTGAAAAGATGACATTGCCCCAAGAGCCAAAAATAAATGGGAATTGGAAGAAAAAAATAACTGACCATGGTAATGAACTGACCATGGTAATGACCTCGTTAAAATGACTTTGTGCTCTTGACTCTGGTGTGGCCCCCCAGCCTGGAGAGTCTCTCAGGTTAAGCAACTATCTCTGTCTAATGTCACGATGTGTCACAATGCCACCACATGTCCTTTCTTCTCTTCATGGGGTGTGGAGTGTGATATACTGTGGTGGGATCAGTTCACAGCACCTAGTCTGCAAAATCTGTCTTTTCTCCTCTATCTTTTGCCCCACAACACCATCCTTGTTTGAACATGCACAGAGTGTATAACATTCAGGATTCCTGCATTCTCTCTTTTTTAGTGTTCGGATTGGCTATTTGCCAAGGTAACTCATAGCATTGTCAAAGAGCAGGTGAGTTTGGAGAAGATCTCTTATCTTCTCCAATATATTAACTCCCTGAAAATTGAAGCAGCCAGAGACCCCCTTGGGAAGAGCATATAAGTGCTCCCAGGGCTTCCAAAAGAAAGTCCCTACAAGACACTGTACAGGTTTGTCATTTTCAAGGGAAAAGTACCCAGGTGTGGTAGGTGCTCTTAGGAAATTTGAGAAGTGACCTGCAGGTTGTGTTTCTAATGTGAAAAGCACTCTATTTTTCTTATAGGCAACTGTTCCATATGTGGTATTGCAGTCATGGATGTGAAACATCTGGTTTTAACCAGAATGTGGGTGATTTGCTCACAATTGGGGAGGGCAGGTAAATATGGCTTTCCTCCTGGTCTTGTGCCTAGCCCAGACATGCAAATTCCTGTCTGTGAACTGATTCTTCTTTGCCAGGATTCAATAGGTTAATGTCAGAAGCTGGCAGAGGGCAGTTTGTGGTTACAGTGAGTTCCACATAGTGACAGGTAAGGACAACAGAAGACTGCCAGAGAAGGGAGCCCAATTTGACGGAGGGGCAGGTCACCTGGCTTGCCAGTCAGGGGAGAGAACAGGCCCTGGTCCAGGCCAATATTGGAGGTCCAGAGAATACAGCCAGAAGAAACCTGGACACGGAAAAGGAGATGACAGCTACCATTTATTGAGCACTTACTCTGTGCCAGGCACTATGCCAGGTCTGGATATGTCTCTCGTTTAATCCCAGCAAGAGCCCCATTTTACAGAAAGGGAAACTCAGCCAAAAGGAAAAGACAGATCAAAACCAGGAATAGGGAACAACACAAATACCAAAGCACTCAGAAGGCAAAGTACTTGGAGTCAATTGCCAAGAAAAATTCAGGAACCTGAGTTCTTTATGGCCATAGCAGTTGGGATCTGGAGATTTCTCGCTAAGCCACTCCATCCCTTTGGCTGACTCCCTTATCAGGTCAGCTCTGACTGTAGTACCTCGAGGTGGCTGGCAAGGGCGCAGATGGTTTGGCATGGATTGGAAGCAGAAGAGGAATGGACAGGTGCCCTGCCATAGATTTTTTTGAGGAGTCCCTTAATGGCCACATGCCATAAAACTCCAGCTAGCACACCAGTGGCAGGAGGACCAATGAGATGCAATAGAAAAGTTGGCACGTGAACTTGAGTTCTGTTTATACTTCTATAATCAATGCTAATTCTTTCCTCCTTTGGAACTAAAATGTTCTGCCATCATGAAAACCTGTTGATAAATGCAAATATTCTTGAACTACGGTGCCCAAGACCCCTGCTTAAGCACACTAACAACCACAATGAAAGCATGGGTCCTACTGGAACTAGCACATCATAGAAGCCACCAGAGACTCTGACACATGACTTGTCCACCGAGGCTTTCCCCACATACAACATTCCTCTTCATTTGTTCTTGAGCCCAAACTGTAAGTTAGGGAACAAATGACACTGTATTACAGCATCCTACCACTAGAGTGTACAACTCCCACATTCATGGAAAGCAAGCAGCTCTCACCTGCAGAAAGCTGTGCCTACAAGCAGGAAAGTCCAAGTGCATAAAGTGACTTAACTTCTGCTTGGTTCCTTGAAGGGCTAGAAAGCATTTCAAAGGTGACATACATCAGAGAGATTCATTTGCACGGGCTGGGCCGGGAAATGAAGACAGAGGGCTGGCCGAGAACCTCAAACAATGACAACACAGTTGCATTCCCAGCTGTGTTAAATGACCAGCATATCATGATTGCCTTTTCACGCAAATATCAATGACATAATCCTAACAGGCTTGCAGCCCTCTCAGTGGTGCAATAAAACAATGACCCAATTATTCGTGAAGGCTGCAGCAGCAGATATGATGACTGGGTATGTTGTGCAGGGCACTGCATGATGGATGGGGCACAGTAGGGCAGCAAACTGTGTGCCGGGGATTGGAAACCAGCCTCCTGAGCCAAAACTCCTGCCATTCATCTAGTCAGAAAAAAAATAAAGCCATTCAGTATGAAAGTTCCCACTTGTTCTCATGACGGAGGCCAGTTGGGAAAATGTGGCGCAGCGCTGATTGAAGCAAATTCTGTTTAAAAAACCAGCCGGCTTGTGGGTATTTGTTTATTTATAGCTCCCCCCTCCCCCGCCTCCCCACACCCTGCCTCGTTCTGCAAAGGATTTGAGATGGGATTTGAACACTGAAAGTTTGTTTAAGTCCTAAACAGGTCCAGCTACTTTTTAGACTGAGGACAAAATGAAACCCTTTGGATCAAATACCTTGCTGTATAAAACACTGCTTTGGTTTTCCCAGTCAAAGCTAGTCCTCCTTGTACCCTGTGGTGAGAGACACCTCCTCCCCCAGAACACTGTCGTCCCCAGTGCTACACTTCGCTGGGGAAATAAACAAAAGCCCATAAGTCTGAAGCCTGACAAAAATAAAGGAGCATGGATTCCCTCACTCATTCATTTATTCAACCAATATTGATTGGTACCCATTCTGAAGCAAGCTCTATTCCAGGCACAGAGGAAGCAAAATGAAGAAGACCCAATCCCTGCACTTGAGAAGCTCCCAGTCTAGTGAGAAAAACAGATGAATTAAAAACAAAATGAAACACCCTTATTCTGCAGTGTGACCAGTGTTGCGAAAGAGACATATCCAAGGGCAGGGTAGGGTAGGGACTGCAGGTGCTATAGATGATTTAGTTCGTGGACTCAGACTCAGAGTGCCTTGGGTTCAACTTTTGGTTCTGCTCCTCCCTAAATACATGGCCTTGGGCACTTCGTATAACATCTCAGAGCCTCGATTCCCTCATCTGTAAAATGGGGCTAATAATAGAACCAGCATCCCTGCATTGTTATGAGGATTAAATGAGATAATCTGCATAGAACACTTAGAACAGTTTCTGGCACACAGTAAGCACCCGATAAAAAGTTAGTTTTTTATGCTTTTTAATTCTTGTTTAATTTCGTAAGACTGTGCCTGGTGATGGGACTCCAAGGACTGGTTTCTAAAACAGAACTGTTTTCAACAAACTCCTCCCTTTAGCCCAATTTTTTTTTCATATGGAATGACACAGATCTGCCATGATTTTTTTTCCCTCAGCAACCATATGTCTGGCAAGAACCTCAGGGAGAAAATATTTCCCAGATGGTTTTGCTTATGTCAGCCTACTATGTGCCAAGTACCATTCTAGATGAGAGGGACAGAATGCTGAGCAATACAGACAAGGTCCCTGTCCTCTTGGAGCTTACATTCCAGGGGGAGAGACATAGCAGAAACAGAAAATATAAATGGACATAAGTACCCAAAGAAGTAAGTACGACTAAGAAAGCATTACCCATAAAAAGAATATTAGGGAGGGGCAGGAGGGAACCAAATGTAGGTGGTCAAAAATGGCTCTTCTTAGGAGGTAACACTTAAGCAGAGATTGAATGGAAAAGAAGAAACCTCCCATGCCAAAAGCAAGAGTAAAGGTAACCCAGGCAGAAGAGGGAGCACACACAAAGGCCCTGGGGCAGGCAAAGACTTTGGGAATGTTCCAGAAATTGAAAGAGCAGTGTGGCAGAGACAGATCCCCGGTAGTGAGGTAAAGCAGGCAGGATTATATTATTGCATGCATATTGAAGCTGAGAAATCCCAGAAAGATTAATAGACTTACCCACAATGCCTTTCAGATAGTAGACACTCCATATGTTGTAGAATGCTCAGTCAGTAAGGCGGGGCTGAGGCCCTCTGCCTTCCAAATTCGGACTGAGATTTCCCACCACAACTAGGAATCAGCTACCCAGGGAGACTGAAATATACAGTCTTTTTTTTTTTTTCTTTTTGGTGAGTCATAGGCAACGCGCATTAGGGGGCGGGGCCGAGGGGCCCCAGCTGCTGCCTGTGTGTAAGGGGTGGGGGTGGGCTCAGACCGTGGCTGAAGCTTTTTAGCATGTTTATGATGAGCTGAAAGCTCTCATTGCTTAATTTAAAATACGCCTCGCACATACACATACAATTCAGCAGCTGGGGGAGCTGCCAGGAATTGAGGCTAAGTGTAGAAAATTGGAGGATCAGGAATATCAGGTACCCAGCCCTGTTTCCCACCTCCCACGGGCTATCTCTGATCCCATCCAGTCCCATATTCTGGAACAAACTCCTGGACGTCAAGACAAGCAGGGGGATAGCAGTAGTCTGGTGGTCTCTCCAGAGCCCTCACACTAGCCACCCAGTCTTCAGCTTTCCTGCCTTCCTCTGCATCCATGCCTTGAAGCCCAAACCCACCCACCCTCTCAGTGAAGCCTTCTTCTTGCAGCCCCTCCTACATATCCCTGAAATCTGACAGTTGGGAAAACTCATCTGGCCTGATCGCAAACTGCCTGGACTGGATGCTGCTTTTTTCTGGTGTGTGTGTCTTGTCTCCCCAGCCACATGGTGGCCCTCAGCACACGCTTGAGGAATTGAGTACTTTTTCTATTCCCCACGGTTCTCAGCAAAGTTAATATATAGACACAAAGTGTCTATTTGTTCATGCCTGGCACAACAGTATGATTTGAAAAGGCTTTTGGATGGAATACCTGCTTTTAATTGAAGAACAAGGACTTCTACTTGACACAAATATGGGAAACCCTCAGGGGTCTCCAGTTTCCTTCCCATTGCTCCCCTACACACAGAGTACCCTTCTGGCAAGACAGATGAGCCTGCAGGCACTCAAGCACAATGTCCCACTGAGTCATCTCTCTGAGACCCTTGCTTAGAGCATCCCTTTCTGGCTAGAAGGTATTCTCTCCCAACTCTACCTGTCAAAACCCCCACTCACCCTTCGAAGTAAGTCAAATACCATCTCTTCCCTGAAGCCTTCCCAAGCACAATTAATTGATTGCTCTCACCCTTGTGTTCTCCTGGCCTCCTGGGTCTCTCTTTTGTGGTATAGGCTGCTGAGACAGATTAACCTAGTTTTAAACCCCAGCTCCATCACTTCCCAATGCAACCTCAGTTCTCTCTTCCGGAAAAGGGCTGTGGGAAATTATCCATAAAATAATATCTGCAACCCACTCATAAGATGGGGCCTGCAGGGACTGGGGCTGTATCTCAGTGGTAGAGCCCTCGACCAGTATGTGTGAGACACTGGATTCAATCCTCAGCACCACATAAAAATAAATAAATAAAATAAAGGGATTGTGTCCATGCACTCTTTAAAAAAAATGGGGCCTGCAGAGCTTGGGAAGTGTTACTGGTGAACATCATCTTCATCTCTGGAAAGTCGGGGCAGTTCAAAGTGTGGACTTGGAAACCAGACACATCTAGTTTCCAGGCCTAGTTTGGAGACTTCCTAACTACATGACCCTGGGTCAGTCAGTTCCTCTCTGAAGACCACTTTTCTCATGTGAAAAATGAAGTAATAATACTTTCCCCAATCTCATCACAGAATCTGTCAGGAAGGTTCAAAGACATAATGTACACAAGATACAACACTCAGCACCAGTCCTGTCGTGTAACAATTGCTCATTCTGCTCTACGCACCTCTACAACCTAGAAAACTCCTTTAAGGGCATGGACAATATTTTACTTATCTTCCCATCTCTTGCTGCCTAGCCTAGCCCAGAACCTCTGCAGCTGGCAGGCCTACAATAAATCATTGTTGAATTGAATCGAAAACCCAAACCAGATGTGCCTCCTCCCCTGTCAAATGAAGCTTTCAAGCTGGTGGGCTGGGCCTGCTGCCCCTTCACCCCCCTCTCTCTGAGCTGAGCAGCGGCCATTGTCTAGGCCTGGCTCTGGGGAATGAAGCAGGGCAGCAGGAGGAGGTAGGGAGGGAAAAGTAGGACAGTGAGGTAGGAAAGAGCACTCTGTCTGCTCCTGGTGACCTCAAGCAAATTACATTTGAAGGGCACACTCTTCAAATCTCCGTTGAATGAAAAGGGGTGACACACCAAAAGCCCTTCACCAACTCAGCATCTAACCGCAGAAGGAACCTGCCTCTCCCTAAAACACTGAAAATCAGAAGTATGGTAAATGAAGGCGTCAGACGAAAGCTCCCTTCTGCAGCACAGATGGTGGTACAGAGGTTCAGAGAGGTTCAGCTTCGAAATCATGAGACCAGGATTCAAAGTCAAGTTCAGCCAGCTGCACAGGTAAGCTCACTTGGAAACCTGCCTTTAGGCTAGTCTTGCTGTAGAAGGACAGCGTTATATATTTACCACCCCTCCCCCATGCTCCACCCAAAAAGACCACTGGGAACAGAACGCAGGACTTTGCTGGGGGAATATACTCCCCCAAACCAAATCTGCTTTAAAACTACAAAAAGAGTCCCATGTCTTTAGTGTTTCTGAACCAGAGCTGTGTAGACAGGACACGGGGGTAGTGCACTATCCAGCACAGGGCCAAGGTTAAGAGCCCAACCGCAGAACATGGCTGCCTGGATTGTAACTCTGACTCTGTCACATGCTAGACTGCCTGATCCTGAGAAATTGACTTAACCTCCCTGTGCCTCCGTGATCTTATCTGTCCCATGGCATTAATAACAGCACCTTCTCACAGGGTTGTCTATAAGGATTAATGGAGCTAATGTTTATAAAGCACCTACCATGTGCCTGGCATGTAGTAAACACTATTAACAACTATTTGTTAAATAAAAATAAATACATACCTCTGTTTCTCTGCAGACAGACTAGCCTAGAAATAGGGTTGCTGAATGGTTAGAGTTTACCTCTGGAGCCAGTCAAGCTTAGCTTTGAATCCTGGTCTCATGATTTCAGAGTTGAACCTCTATGAACCTCAGTTTTCTCATCTCTAACCTGGGGATAACAGTCCCTCATCAAAAGGCTGTTGTGAGCTTTAAATGAGATATCTCCAAAGTCCTGAACACAGCGCCTGACGCAATGCAGTGAATAAGCACCCAATAAAGGCAGAATATTCATCATCTGGATATTGGAGAGCACTCTGCTGCCCATTTTTTTTGCTGCTTCTGGGTTAACACACAATATGTAGTTTTGGAAATCATGCTGCAGTAAAGGAACAACTTCATCATTTTGCCAATGAAATTCCTAAACATCTTATTCGAGAGCCAGAAAAGGAAAACATTTTTGGTCATTTCTGAACCAACCAAGCACGCACAATCAGTTTTCCCAGTCAGCAAACCTGAACCCCCAAAGCAGCAGAAGTCACTTTGCAGGACAAAATCGGAGGAATGAGTGTTTTACTGCAAACAAAAGCCATCTTTGTTTGCTGCCCAGCTTTGGGAGGAAAAAAAAAA
>JAJEJO010028856.1:0-17986 GCA_020662805.1 Glaucomys volans
GGAGCAACAGCCTCCGGGGAGGAAGAAATGGGAGAAAAGAGGTGAAAGTGCACCAGCTTCCTGCTGGTGCCGCGTGCTACACTGCTGGCGATCCTAATAACAGCGAATTCTTCTCCCCCCAGACGCTACTGGCCAGAGCTCTTTATGACAACCATCCCGACTGCTCCGATGAGCTGGCTTTCTCCAGAGGAGACATCCTGACCATTCTGGAGCAAGATGTGCCGGAAAGCGAGGGCTGGTGGAAGTGTCGGCTGCACGGGAGGCAGGGCCTGGCCCCCGCCAACCGCCTCCAAATCCTCCCGGAGGCCCCCGCAGAGAGATCCTGTGCCCCCTTCCCGGGAGGCCTGGAAGAAACCATCACCAGCTCAGAGGAGACCTACCAGGTGCCCGCGCTGCTGCACCCTGCACCCCCGGGCCCCGTGTATGAGCCGATGAAGAGCTGGGTGGAGGGGCCCCTGCCGCTTGCTGCCCAAGTCTACGAATTCCCCGACCCACCCCCCAGCGCCAGAATCGTCTGTGAAAAGACCGTAAGCTTTCCAAAACAGGTAAGACCATTTCCAAACAAGAGAGAAGGGTCAGGGGTGTGGGCCTCAGAACCCCTCGAGTTGCCAGTGACCATTACATCGAGTGTGCAAAGCGCACCGGGGTCATTGGTGATTGTGACTGGGGAGCTTGTGTGCTTGGCCCAGGCCCCACCCCCTTGTCATTCATACACTCAGCAGCCCTGGGATTGGCCAGCTCTCCAAGACTGGCCACGCCGTGCGTGAAGCACTGCGGGCATTCACGGCCCCTTGACATGGTGGCAGCTCTGGACCTCTAGTGATAATGATGGGCCTGGATTTCCCTCACATCCAAGACAACTTGCCTATTACATTTTGAATGGCTATTTCCTTCCACCCGGAAATACCGCTTCTAGAATTGCTATAGAAGCGCACAGGAAGGCAAGTACAGATGGGAATGAGGCGGCCCTGGCCTTCCAGAATCATTGGAATTAGGGGAAAAACATCCTAAATGTTCGTGTGCGGGAGGAATAGTGTGTGATCACCACAGCACACTACCATGCAAAGCTAAAAAAGAGAAAAGATGAGGCATTTATTTCTATGAGGTGTTTATAAATAAATAATATTAATAACACTTAATAATAAATAGGGGAAGAAAAAGCCGTATGATCAAAGACCAAACAAACAAAGCCCCAAAGAAAGCATCCTGTATGTGCTCCCTGATCTGGACCCTCCTCTGCCCACACATGAGCAGGACCCAGAAGCCCCCCAGAAGGGCTGCTTTTCCATGGATTTGGAAGTGGAATTGGCTGAGGAGAAGTGAAAGGACTTTTACTTCTTTCCCTCCTATGTCCCCAGCAGCTGGCACCAAGCTTCGCATAGGATGGGTCCCCACTCAGTATTTGATGAGCAAGCAGATTAGGGCATTCATGTGCATATTCTATTGAATGTGTGTGACAGCTGTAACTTTTATAATACCAACTTTTTAAAAGCAGAGGAAAAGGAGCACTTAGTAAAAGCAGAAAGAAAGCTGTATTTTAAAAAAAGGAAAGGAATGTGAGGCCCGACCTTGGGGAAGTGGAGGAATGCAGAGTGAGTTTGAGGCACTCAGTGGCCAAGGACACTTCCTGCCTTGATGCATGACGTTCAGCTCCGATGATACCTCCCACTTGAGCTCAGCTCTGGCAGGGGTCTTGGCAAGGTCTGTGTCCTAGAAAAGGTCACTTTACTGACCTGTGTGCCCAGGGGACCCCGGGAAGGTGCCACACACCTTTTGGGCCTCCTCTGCATCAGCCTTCCACACTGCCAGCAAAGGAGAAGGGGCTGGTGCTTCAGAGGTTTTGAATACTTCAGATTTTCCAACCCCTGGGTTGCAAGGCCTAGAACCAGACGGCTGTTACTTGGAACAGCTGCTGCACACAGGTGCTGACTCCAGGCGCCAGAAGGAAGCTGGCTGAGCCTTCGGAAGCGGTGCCTGGGGTGAGCCCCTACCTTGCTTTTCTGGAACAACTGGCTGTCTCGGCCTGGCATCTCAGCAGCTGTCAGAGCAGCTGACACGGAGTGGGGCCCCTGATATTGATTTGAAATTCTTTCCAAAACCAATGAAGGAAAAAAATCAGGGCCTTTTCCCCTCTCCCTAAAAGGAAAACAGATGCAAAGCCCACCTTTGGCCAAGCACCCCAGCACCCAGCCCAGTGCCTGGCCTCTACCAGGTGCTCAGGAAATGGCTGTAAATTGAATGAAGCGACCCTACTCAATAGAAGGCTTTGGAAATGTGACTCACTGCCAGCTTCAAATCATGTCCACCTGAAGGGAAAGACAAGTTACAAATGAACTAAACTCAGAGAGATGGTAGAGCTGTAGGACTGGTCCTTCCATGAAGCCTGTCAACCGTTTCCATGAAGCTTGTCTCTGTACTCCTGTGGCAAGGAGAAGCCACAGCTACCCAGGGAAATTCGGGGCCTCTTTGCCACTGAGCAGGGCTCAGCAGGTGGCCACGGTGAACCACTGGGGAATTTTCCTGCTTTTTCTTCCACCCCTTTAGCTCTCTCCCTAACTGTCGCGGCTACATTTTTGCCCTTTTGTGTGTTCTCTGTCCTTTTGTGTGTTTTCTGTTGCCTAGAGGTCCAGCCTCTGGCTCCCTTGGCTTCCTGCAAAGCCACTCGGAACATGCCAAACCCCTTGTGGCTTTTCTGTCCTCCTCTGTGCCAGGAGAGGTCGGAGAACCTTTTCTGCAACGATTCTCACTTCACTCCTCTCTGCTCTGAAAAGCTAATCAGTTGAGACTTTTCCGGGCTGCAGGAAAGGCAGGCATCCCTCCCTGTCAGGTAACTGAGCTTTTAACCCTAAGTCTGATGCTGCCCAGGGAACTATGTGTTGTTCCAAGTGGAAGCACACTGGTAGAACCAGACATGTCTGAGCCACTGGCTTCAAGCCATCTCCAGCAGAGAGATCACGGGCTTGGGTCACCACCCAGGCGAGTCATTCAGGGACTCGCTTTATACTTTGTATTGATCATCTCTAGATTCAGAGTGGCCCAAAGTTAAAATCCAAGGTGGTGGAAATTTATCACTAACCTCAAGTTGTCCTAAGAGAGACATCTATGCGTCAGAATCAGACATCCCGGAAGCTGGAAGAGACCTTTGAGGCCCTTTGGATTAGATCAGCTATTAGATGAGGAAACTGATCCCAGGGAGGTAAAACTGCCCATCCAGCTCATGCTCCTGGGGACACAGAGCCGGCACTAAAGCTTCTTGGTGGTCTCTATGACCTTCTGACTGCATCCTGGCTCCCCGTGATCTCCTTTCACCTAGCTGTAACTGAAGCTACTCTTTCCATTTAACTTTTTGTTAAGTTCTACCTTCTGATCCTAAGGACATGGCTCAGTCACTGGGATCAACCAAGAAATGGAACAGAACCACCACCCAGAACCCCCAAGCCTCCACTTCCCCCAGGGTAACCACCATCCTGCGCTTTGCTTTACTTTTTGTTCAACTTCCTTCATGTAATATATATAAGCCTGACTTAAAAAAAAAATAAAGAAGCTATTTGATTTTGGTTTAAATTCCCAGAGGGGACTCTTTAGTATTTCAGCAAGGGGCCAGATTTCCTCATGAAAGTACTCTCAGAGACCCACTAGTTCCTGAACTGGAGTTCCTCCTGCCTCTCTAAGCCTTTCGAAACCATGTTTCTCAGACATGTTCCTAAACTGTTGCTATCTGGAACCTACATTTTCCAAGAAATGCATGGGATTTTTGTAGTGGCATCCTTCCATCGGAAATATCACTTGCAGGAAAGTCCCTCCTGTGTGTGTGTGTGTGTGTGTGTGTGTGTGTGTGTGTGTGCATGCGCGAGCTCTTGTAAACATGTGTGACCCATGACACTGGCCACATGAAATAAATGGGGCAGATGTCCTGGGGCCATAGAGGATGAGGGAACTGAGTTTGGAAGGGGTCAGAGGTGTGAGAGAGCCAGGGTGGTTGGGTAAAAGGGGCCATGAGGGAAGAGGTACAGAAGTGACAGAACTCCCGTGTGGTCCCTGGGCTTGGACAATGCATGGCCTCTCTGTCCTAGTGAGGACATTGGATCCCCGATGGGGACCATTGATGATCTGTCCTGGACCAATCAGCCTGAGACCACCAGGGACAGTCAGGTTTATTAACTGAAATGAGGAAATTTTCAGAGTGAGGACTCTGGGCATCTCACAGAGGAAAGCTAGTCAGGTTATGGGCTTGGGGGAAGGTGGGATTTAGGCGAAATAGAATAGGAGCTGTTTCATGCTAGGGTCAAAGGGCTTAGCACCAGCCGGCTGCAAGGTCTTTCCTTGGCAACCATAAAGTGGAGACAGAGGTGGAACACTGGGGCCGGATTCCCCGAATCTGAAGCCTGGCGCAACCGATTGTGCCTCCTGGGTATGTAACTCAGCCCTCCAGGCATAAGCAGGACACTTCTTTCGTAATGAAGGTGCTTGAGAGACAGGGCTTCCCAGAGCCCAGGATTGTACAGAACCTTGTTCCTTTGAGAGTAAGAAAGCAGTTGTCACTCAAAGAAGGGGGCTGTTTGGACACTTGGCACTACGGTGTGTCCTTAGGGGAAGTGTGTCCTGTCAGTTGACAGCTGTTTGAACCGCACCTGTGATTCCAGCCCGATGAATGGCCAGGTTTTATGTCCCAAGCTAGTTTTTACCATCCCATGCTATACACGTTCATTGACCAAAAACAAATTAGCATCAGCACTCAACAGGGGCCACCCCAGTGCTGGGTCCAAGGGATACCATAATGAATGGAAGGACCCTCAGATGATCCTCACAGGCTGCCTCCTCTCTGTCTGCATACTTCATTCCTGACCATAGCCATGATCTAATGTGGAAAGCCCTTATTCCGTGACAGTTTCGTGGCACACTCCCCCTCTCCTCCTTCTAGACCATATTTCGCTTCCCAGTCTATGTCCTAGATGCCCGATCCTATTTCTTTCTGCCTTGGCCCCTGGTAGTGAGCATCTAGTACCCTATAAAAAAAAAAAAAAAAACACCCATTCCCAGGCTGCTCCCAGAAATGCTCTGCTTTGAGAGTTCCGAGGTGAGAGCCCTGGCAACTGGGGTATTTCAAATCTCGCCAGATGATTGGGATTTCCAGCTGGGGGTGGAGTCTCTCATCCCTGGCCCCCAGCTTGGTACCCAGCATGGAGTACATAAGCAGTGAGCTCTGAAGGCCTAATGGAGCCCCAGGTTCCCGTGTATAGGTACAGAGTCAGTGGCAGTAGCTGAACCAGTGCGCACAGTTAGATGAAATCCAATTGTCCGTCCTGCGCTGTGTGGGATGCAAGCCCCACTTCTTAACCTCCCTGCCGATGTTGACCTTCTCCAGTCCTCCCCTCTGCCCGCCCTCGTTCCCTCTGTCACTTTCAACCACTCAGATCACCAAGGTCTTTCCTGCTTCCATTCATGTCAGCAAGTGCTGTCACCTGTGATTCCTACTCCCCAAGGGGCCCATCCTGGGGCCTGCTTCCCCAGGACCTTGGGAGTGGTTCACTGACCCTCTGAAAGTCCACTCTGCCCATGAGGCTGGGTGAGTGTGTGAGGAACCCAGGGTTAGAGGCTCAGCCTCTGGATCCCTAGAGAGCCTCAGAATCACTGAGTCAGTTTATTTCCACTGCACGTTCCGGGGGCCCCCTCAGCACAAGGGATTCACCAGACATGGGGCCCAACATTCTGCATTCTAGCTGTTTCCCAGGTGAAGCTGGTACAGGTAGCATTGGTCCATCCCCTGAGGAAGTCTCTCCTCCACCAGGGAGGTGCCCCCTCAGCACCCTACTACTGCCAGTCTCCAGGGTGAAGCATCTGCCACTTAGCGGTGCTGGGCTGACCTCAACAGCGCCTACGAGCTGTCTTCTCTGTTTGGGAAATGTTTGAACATGATCATGGTAATGGGCTTAACCTTTCCTTTCCCTCAACTCTCTTCTTTTTCTCTCCAAGGCCCTCTTTGTGCTTCCCAGACCTTCGAGGGCCTCGCTGCCAGCGCTGCCTTCCCAGGTGTATGATGTGCCTGTGCAGGGCCGGGTCCCCTCAGCCCTTAAGGTGAGTCTTGCATGGTGGCCCTGCTCCCTGGTCCCCCCAGGCCTGGGCTGAGTCGGGTCTGGGTGTCTCACAGAGAGCTGATCTCAGCTTCCCTGAGGGAGGCCTTGAGGTGCTTTAGTCCCCGAACTCTGAAGCTCGCGTCTCCACTGAGAGGCCAGCTTTGCAGGACCCAGGCCAACCGGGGAGAACACTGGCTACTGGAATTCCAGACATTTTAAAATTTTTACTTTTCATTTGTAATAGATATTTAATTATGTATGTAGATATATACATACACATACTTTTTTTTTTTGGAACTGGGGATTGAACCCAGGGGCACTCCACCACTGAGCCACTTCCCCCGCCCTATTTTGTATTTTATTTAGAGACAGGGTCTCACTGAGTTGCTTAGGGCCTCGCTAAGTTGCTGAGGCTGGTTTTGAACTCAAGATCCTCCTACCTCAGCGTCCAAAGTGCTGGGATTACAGGCGTGCGCCATCGCGCCCGGCACATACACATACATTTTTAAGGAATAATGTGTTTTTTTTTAACAGTTAGGGGTCCAACCCAAGGCCTCAGAGTATGTTAGGCAAGCACTGAGCTATGTCCTTGACTCATAAAAAATAATATGCACCGCAGTCTTAAGGTTGATGATCTTAACATTGATTATTGATTATCCCTGGGGGAAGAAAATTTAGTTTTTTTTGTTTTTTTTTTTTCAGTACTGGGTATTGAACTCAGGGTTGCTTTACCACTGAGCTACATCCCAGCCCTTTTTATTTTTATTTTGAGACAGGGTCTCGCTAAGTTGCCCAGTCTGGCCTCCAACTTGCGATCTTCCTGCCTCGGCCTCCTGAGTCGCTGGGATTTCAGGCGTGTACCACCACGCCCGGCAAGTTGTTATTGGTTTTTAACTCATTTGTACATAATCTGCACCTCAAATTTAAAAAGCATGCTTTGTGTGATGAAAAAACAAATAACTTCACTCCTCTCTCAGCTCTCAGCCTCCAATGCATGTGGAGTCACCCGGCAGCTTTCCCCAATCCTGCTGGCCAGGCCTGCCCCCAGAGATTCTGCCCCATCAGGTCTGGGCCCAGGCATCAAGACTTTTCAAGCTTCCAGGAGATGCTAAGGGGCAGCCAGGGCTGAGACACAGCACTAGTCCAAACAGAACTTGGAGCACCTCTGTGACTTCCTGGTCACTCAGTCGTAAGAAGTCATTTTGGCCTCCCCAGTCTCCATGGGGGAATTTCAACACCCCATCCAGCCACGATCAAATTTGCATTCATTCAGGCCAAAGCTCCTGCCTGCTTGCTGGGCCTGGGCTCCTGCACTGGGACCTAAGGATTGACTGGGTTCCCTGCTGGTTCCATGTCTGAGGTCTCTATTCCCCTCCCCCTCTCTGGGAGATCTCAGACTCTTTCAGGGTGTCAGGACACAGGCAGGGAGAGAGGGCAAAAGAAAGGCCCCACTGACCTGGCTCTTCTGGGGACAGGGGGCAGGTGCTGAATGCTGGTGGCGAGTGTTCGAGCAGCCTCTCCTCTGGGGCCGTCCCCAACTCCTAACTGAGCATTGCTTACCTGCAAATCCACCCAGTGGGCAAACACACCAGCTCAGGCTGGTCCCTCTTCCCTCGCCCCAGTGCAGGCAGGTCATTTCCAGAGCATCCTCCTGAGACTCCCTCCCGCATGCGGCCCTCGCTGGCGCATGGAAACCCACGTGCTCGCTTTGCCATGATGGAGGAAGGAGCACAGCACCTCCCTGGGTGCCGCTCCTTAAATGAAGATGCACTTGCATGCCCGCCCTCGCTCACCTTGCCCTGATCCCGGCCGGTCGGGTCCTGTCTTTGTTTAAAATGTTGACATTTAATTCATCATGACTTTTTGCTTTGATTCTTATTTTTAAATACATGGCCTGGATGACTGAGAGTTTTGGTGCCCCTGAATTCCAGGCCCAAGGTGAGGGCTGTGCTTTCTTCTCCCTGGTCCTGACCCCAAGGACAGGCCACCACAGCACAACCACACTCTTCATGGTCATCAGCCTCTCACCTCTAACGCTCCCAAGCCTGAGCCAGCCCCCTGCATCATGACCCCACGTTCAGGGGACACAAGTCAAGTCATCAAAGGGTCCCATTGGAACCCTCGATGCTTCTGTTGAGGGGAGCACCCTTCCCCAACGTTGGAGGGTCTGCAGGAGACTCAGAGCTCGGCTCGGCAAAGAAGCCCTCTAAAGTCCAGCTCTTTCCCTCTTTCAACAGGCAAAGCCTGTTCTGGTGCTCTCTCGCCTTGCTTTGGAACATGGAACCTATTTTTCACATCCTAATATACACATATTCTGATTGCTGTATATAACATGTATGTAACATAAAATGTGCATCTCAAGCCTGTGAAGGAGCTTGGCAGAGGAGTGCCAATCAGGTCTTTAAGAAGCACAGCATCTGGCACTCAGTAGGTCTTCAGTAGGATGCACATTTTTCAAATGGGTAATCCAAGCTCTCTTTTTATTGCTCTCATCACCATATGTATACACTGCCGCTTGGCTTAGTGTTGGGTAGTTAGTAGCCACTCAATACATATTTTCAGAATGAAAGCATGAGTGATAGAATTTCTATTGTGAAAAACAAACAAAAAGATGTTTTAGGCCCTAGGGTCATTGTTCCTTTTGACTTCTTTCCATCCTAAGGCTACCTCCCTTTAGATGAGGGGCCAATTTGAGCTCAGGTGACTACAGTTGCTCTCTGTGCTTTCCCCCAGCCTTTGGTGAGTAGGCCCCTTGTACACCACCACATCCACTGTGGAGGGTACACCCACTGCAGCATGTGGGCTTCTTCCTGAAGAGCACCATGACGGAGAGCCCCAAAGTGTTCAGGGATCTCTTTCTTTCATTGGAAAAAAAACACTGGAGTGTGGAGAGTTTGTGATGGTAGCCATTAGGAAGAAAAAAATCTAAGTTGTCCTCCTTTGTGATCTTTCCCTAGGAGCCGGAGAAGCAGCAGTTATACGACATACCTCCCAGCCCCCAAAAGGCAGCACTCTGTCTTCCAGACAGCCAAGCAGGCGTGAGTACAAATAGGTGCCATGCTGGGATGCTATGGAAGCCTAAATGGGAAACTTTATTAGCTTGATGTGTGTCTGTCAGCTTTCCATTGCTATGACAGAATACCTGAGATAAATAACTTATAAGGAGGAAAGGTTTATTTTGGCTCATGGTTTTGAAGGTTGAGCCTCTGGTCAGTTGGCATGTTGCTTTGGGCCTGTGGCAGCATCGTACACTGTGAAGGGAGCCCACGGTGGAGCAAAGCAGCTCACCTCTTGGTAGTCAGAAAGCAGAGAGAGGAAGAGTAAGGTCCTGGGTTCCTAACATCCCCTTCAAGGGCACATCCCCAGTGACCTCACTTCCTCTAATCAGGCCCCACCTCTCAAAGGTTCCATCTCCTCCTAATAGCACCACTGGCTGGAGAATAAGATTAACACATGGGCCTCAGGGGACTTTCTAGATTAAAAAAATCAGTTTACAAATTCCTCATAAAAAACCTTATTGTATTTTAAACAAAAACCTAATTGCACTAGGGTTTAGGAACAGGATGGGCTATGTGCTAAGTCACTTAACTTCTTCATGCCTCAGTTTTGTATTGCCAATGTCCTGGCAGGATTAAATGGGATAATTCTTGCAAAGCACCCAGTAGGGTGCCTGGCACCGCAAGAGCTCAGTGAGTGTTCAATGCTCGCTTCTTATTATGAGAGACCCCAGGGATGCACTGCACTGAAGCAGCTTTTGTTTGTGTGTGGGCAATGACTTCATTCGAATTCATCATTGGATTCTACCACGTGCATCCCATGGGTATACGTACATCCAAAGTTATTGGAGAAGCCTTACAAAAGGGGTGGCATTTCAGCAGTGCCATGAGCAGTGCAGAAAATTTAGCAGATGGAAAGCCAAGAGTTGGAAGGGCAGCCAGAGGAAGGGGACCAGTTTGGGCAAAATTAAATATGGTGGTGTGAGTATGTATTCTGAGTTCAGGGGAGGCAAGCAGTAGTCCTGGGAACTGGACCTACAAACACAGGGTGGAAGATGAGCAGGGGTTGGTGCGTTGGAAATGAAGAGAAAGGAAGGTAAAAAAAAGGGGGGGCCAGATTGTGAGGGTCCTTGAGTGATAACAGTGATGGGGAGCCACTGAAGGGACTGGAAGAGAAGAGGAACTGTCAGAGCTAAATGGTTGCTAAGTCCTCTTTTTATTGCTGCTAAGCTGGTGACTACATGTGGTTCTTCCACAGGACATTCCATTGGCACCAGTGACCGCCTTCAGAAGAGAGGGCTGCAACACATTGCCAAACCTTCAGAAATCAGAATGGATTTATGACACTCCAGTGTCTCTGGGAAAGGCCAATGTCAGGAATACCCCTCTGACCAGCTTTGTGGAAGAAGCAGGGCCAAATGCTGCCCCCAATTCAATCTCTGCTTTCCACAGACCTCCAGATGGCAGAGCCAGGATCCTCCCTTCACAGCCATACAAAAACGTGCCCATGCAGAAGAATCTCAGCCTCTCCAAAGTCCCTTCCCACACCTTCCCAGGGCCCAGGGACACACTCTCTTCAGAGGCAAGTGGTGGCTACAAGGTGCCTTCCAGCTTTCTGATTTCCCGAGTGGAACAGCAGAACACGAAGCCCAACATCTATGACATCCCTAAAGCCATGCCAAGTGTGTCCCAGGCTGGGAAAGAACTGGAAAAAGCCAAGGAGGCTCCAGAGAACCCCAGGGGCCCTAACTCCTCCTGGTCCTCTAGACGAACAACCTCCCTATCTCCAGAACCAGACAGGTCATCCATTTCCAGCTCTGACAGCAGAGCCAGCGTGATTTCTTCCTGCTCCTCCATGTCTACTGACTCCTCTACCTCGTCCTTTGAGGAGTCAGCCAAGGAGTTCTCCCTGGACCTGAACTTGGCCAAAGAGACAGCAATGGCCCTTCAGCACAAAGTGGTTAGCTCTTCAGCAGGCCTGCTGCTCTTTGTGAGTAGGACATGGAGGTTCAGAGACTCTCTGGAGGCCAACATCGATGCGATCCACAGGGCCGCCGACCACATAGAAGCAGCTTTAAGAGAATTTCTGGACTTCGCCCGAGGAGTTTGCGTGTCCACCTGCAACCTCGCTAACAGTTACCTTAGAGCCAGAATTCGAGATCAGCTACAGACCATCTCCAATTCCTACCAGATCCTGCTAGAAGCAAAGGAAAACCTGGACAGCCGCAAGTGGTCCCTCGAAGTTCTTGTGACAGATAAAGATCAAAACAGCCCCGATGACCTTGAGAGGTTTGTCATGGTGGCACGGATGGTTCCAGAAGATGTCAAGAGGTTTTCCTCCATTGTCATTGCCAACGGGAGGCTGCTTTTTAAGCAGAGCTGTGAAAATGAAGAGACCACCCAGTTGACACCAGAGGCAGAATTTACGTGTGGAAAATGTATCCAGCTTCCACAGAGAGAAACAGAGTCGTACCAAAGGAATGTTCCCTTTAATAAACCAAGGGGAAGTGACCAGTCCCCGGAACTATTTAAGAAAAATGGGACAAGTGCCTGTGAACAGGTGAGTTCAGATGTCCAAGGGCACAGAGTGGGCCTTTCGATGTTGCCTGGGGCCTACGTCACTAAGCAGGGTGCTGGGAATCTCTACCCATTTCCCAGAAAAATAAAAGGCATGAAAGCAAACTTCTTGATAAAATCTTGTTGGATTTTAATATTAAGCCGATAGATCAGCATATTTGGATTTCCTCTAAATAAATTTGGGGGTTCAGGTTTACTTCTGATCCTAAAGGACAGTATATTTAAGGGCTGGGGACATAGCTCAGTTGGTAGAGTGCCTGCTATACAAGCACAAGGCCCCGGGTTCAATCCCCAGTACTGAAAAAAAAAAAAAGAAAAGAAAGGAAAAAAGAAAAGGATATTTAAAATATTTTTAAAATATTTAAGTTTTAAATCTTGCCCCCAAGTTTCCTCATGTTTTTGAAAGTCATACATTTATTCATCATTAGCACGTTTCTCAGAAAAAGAAAAGCCATTCAAACATTTTTGTATTTTTGTTTGGTTTTGGTGGTTTTGGTGGTGCCTAGGGGCGAACCCAGGGCCCTGCTCAGGCTCGGCAAACTCTCTGCCAACTGAGCTCTGTCCCTAGCCCCCATTCATACATTCTTCTGAGTTGTTCATGGTCTGAGCAGCCTCTGGACTCCAGTCACTCCTAGAAACACTTTGTGGGTGCCCTTAGACCTTACAGAGCTCAGGTGTTGCAGTTGGGGGGCCCAGTGGGTACTGGAGGGCTGTGTGGAGATGGTTTGGCCCACTGGGTCCCAGCCATGGGGTTCTGTTGACTTGCCTGGTGATGTAGCAGCTTTAGGACATTCTAGCAATTTGACTATATTAAATTGCCATGTAATTTTCAAACCACATGGCTCATTACATGAGGCCTCCTTGGTTAGCCTGGGGCTGCCAAAGGCTCCTTTGGTTGACAACAGGCGTTGGTAGCAAAGCCGAGAACAGCAGTACAGGTGGGCATGCTCAAGTGTCAGCCTGAACTGACGCACTTGTGGAGTAATGGAAACCGTCCAAGGTGGTGACTTGAAGGGATTTTGTTTTTCAGACATTACCTAACCTGGAAGAAAAAGAAACAACCATCTTGGAACAAAAGTTAGATGAAAACAAAGGCTTGGGCACAATGGTAAGCTGTCTTGCGCCCCCTGCAACACCTCTGATGACACTTTGTCCCCAGAGACATCTCATCAAGCTATGGTGGTCTTGCCCTATAGCCAGGACCCACTTGGGGGAGATCTGGTTCCCCCTCCCCCTCCCCCTCCCCCTCCTCTTTCTTCTTTCAATAGAGGGAACCCCAGAGAGCTCCAGTGTGTGTGTCATGACCCTTAACCCTGACCACCAGGGAAAACTGCAAGTCGATCATGGTTGGGACCAATATGGCCTTAGATAGCATGGTCACACTCTCTGTAACGTTACCAATTAATGCTTCCAATTACAACAACAGCAACACCCACTTTGGTTTGGGGTTTGTATCTTCAACACCTCTTTGACATCTTCTACTTCTCTTTTTAAATCAAAGATGTTATCATTTGCTTATTGTTATTGGTTATCTTCTATTTGTGGTCAATGACAATAGTTTTCCAACTTCCAATTTTGAAAGTTTCCTTTAAATTATTAAAGTAAAGACAGTGGGTCCATTTCAAAACTCAGTACGAAGCCAGTAGATGTCAAGAGGGAGGCAAGAAAGAGTTCCTCCAGCTAGCCGTCTTTGAATTACTAATACTTGGGAAACAATGAACCAGTTCAACAACCCAGATTAAGGAGCGTGTCAGGTGGGGGAGGGAAGGGCAGACCTGTCCAGTGATGTGGACAGTCATGTGACTTCTCAGAGACAAAGGGGGCAAGAACCCAGGCTCAGTTACCCACACCCCAAACACTGAGTGTCAGACCTTCTGTGTTGCTAAAGGTCATGCTGTCCTGTTCAAGGCCAAGGATGCCTTAGACCAGAGGTCACCCAACATTAGAGTGCCTCCCAGTCACTTGCGGGGCTTGTTGGAACTCCAAAGACTGAGCCCCACTCCAAGTTTCTGACTCAGTGGGTGTGGGTGGAGCCTGAGAATCTACATTGCTGATAAGCCCCCAGGTGCTGCTGGTGCTGCTGGTCCAGGCCACATCTGGAAAGCCCCGCTTTACACTGACAGTGCCTCCTCAGTGGGGTCAGGGATGCCTTGGCCACAGGGGGCCATGCTCTACGGGTGGGATGCCCGTGGGCACCCCAAGCCCCTGCCCACACACACTGCCCACAGCTGCCTCTCCATAAGGTGGCAGCCAGAGCCACCACATGTTCCACGCCCAAGTAAGAAGCCACAGTACACTCTTCCTTTACCGAAAATTGAAACTTTCAAGCTAGATTTTCTGGTTCATGTTGCTCATGCTTCTAACCTCTGCCTCCCTCTCACCCTTCCTGTTCCCAGAGTCCTCGTCACCAATACCCCATCCTCTTTTCACTTCAAACTAGGAAATAATCATTGTTCTCATTTTCCAAATGTGAAATCATAAAAATGAATAGATTTCTCCAAGTATGTCTTGCTTCTTGTCTGACTCTCTCTCCACCAGCCTCGAGGGACACAGCCCCCTCTGAAATTCACTGTGTGGGTCCTCTCTGACTGAGTGCTGTCACGGACAGATGAGAAAGGGCAGAGTTTAAGAAGGAGAGGGTTCAAACTTTGCCATTTGAAGCAAATCTCCAGCTTCATTTGTCATGAAATGGGCCAGCAGCCTCTGCTCCGAGTTCACTTTCCTCACTTACAAAATAGCAAAGGAGGGCAGGTGTATGTAGCTCACTGGTAGAGCACGTGCCCGGCTTGTGGAGGGGTCCTGGCTTCAATCCCAGCACTGCAAATAATAAAACTAGGTTAAAAAAAATCCAAAGCTGTCTTAGATTTCTACCCAGAGTGGCCACTACCAACTCAGGGGCTGAGAATCCTCTGATGGCTTATTGTCCTCGGAGAAATGTTGATCCCATTTTCCTGAAAGTTAAATTTTGATAAAACCTTATTAGCCAACAAGATAAGCACTTTCATATTGAAGCAGGCAGGTCAGTGTATTGGATCCCTTTGGGTGTGCCTCTGATGCTGGAATTAGAAAGGATTTGAAAATGTCTTAAAATCTATTCTTTGGGCAAATTTTTAAAATCTCGCCATCAAATTTCTAACTTTTCGTTGCTCGTATTGTTTTGTTTTATTTTTCTGTTTCCTTTCATTTTTTTTTTCTTTCCACATTTTTATTGGTGCATTGTAGTTATACGTAATGATGGGATTTGTTGTTACATCTTCCTACATGCACACAATTGTTTTGTTCTGTGGTGCTGGGGGTGAAACTCAGGACCTTGCACATGTTAAGCACATGCGCTGTCACTTATTACACTTTAAAGTTATAAATTTATTTATTGTAAACCTGTGCCTTAGAATGGGTTTCTTATGGTTTATAGATGGTTGAATAAAATTACACAGATATATGTATTGTAACATGTAAGGTTACAAATACGATGTTAAAGTATATGCTACAGGGCTTTGAAAATATTAACATTATTTTGTTCAGATGTCCCAAAGAAAACGGTGCCTTTTCTTCTAAAAGGCCTTGCAAATCAAGCAAAAATAGGAAAGGGAAGACACCGCAGCCTGCTGATCCATCTGTCTCTCCCTGCTTTCTTCCTCCTTCTCTAGAATCCCAGCTCTCTTACACACCAGCCTCGGAGTCAGCAGAATCCCGGGAGGAAAGTGCACCTCTCTGAACACTGCCGCCTCTATTTTGGGGCGCTCTTCAAAGCCATCAGTGCGTTCCACAGCAGCCTCAGCAACAGCCAGCCTCCAGAGATCTTCATCACTCAGAGCAAGCTGGTCATCATGGTAGGGCAGAAGCTGGTGGACACGCTGTGCACGGAGACCCAGGAGAAGGATGTGCGCAACGAGATCCTCTGCAGCAGCAGCCACCTCTGCGGGCTGCTGAAGGACTTGGCACTGGCCACCAAGAATGCGGTTCTCAAGTACCCGAGCCCTGCAGCCCTGGGGCACCTCCAGGCCCAGGCAAAGAAGCTGGAGCATCACACACGGCAGTTCAGAGGGACGTTGGATTGAGGCCACGCTGCCTCCTCCCTCAGGTTACTTCTTAGCTTCTCAGCACAACCTGGCCAACTCGGTCCCCTGGGGAAAGTGGCAGGGCATACACGGATGGACCACAACAGCCACTGTGCCCAGAGCCATAGTACCAAGCAGGACACTGGCTTCCCCCCAGGGGCAGGAAAGAGAGTCAGATGTTAAGTAAGGATCTTACAAGGTGGGCAGCCACCTAGGTATACAGGGTCACTGTTGGAAGTGACGTTGTAGAAGTAATTTCTTTTAATGTTGGTTGTATATGTGTGTGGTTTACATTCATTCATTCAACACTTATTTATTAGGCACTAACTCTGTGTCAAGTTCTAGGGCTGGAGACACAGCAGTGTGTCAGCAGCCATGTCCTCACGAAGTTCACAGTCCAACAGCAAAGACAGATGATAAAGTGATTGAGAAATGCATCTACAGGGGCTGGGGCTGGGGCTCAGCACCACATATAAATAAATAAATAAAATAAAATAAAGACATCCTGTCTATCTACAACATAAAGAAATACATATACATAATACACACACACACACACACACACACACACACACACGAATCTACAATAAATCAGAGAATCAGAGGCAGGGTGAAAATAAATTCCAGGAAGGGGAAGGGAGCATAGTTTCAAAAGATACATTTTTGTTGCATCCATTAGAAATATAATAAGTGGGTTTTTTTTTGATCGAATTAATTCCATGAGGTTGGTACAAGTTATGTGTGTTTCTTGCACCAGAAAAGTATTTTTTGCTGTTTTCTCACTGTGGTTCAGGATGCATGTCATGTATTTGCCACACGCGTTGTATTGTGTCGCCTATTAACTTATTTTGTATATTGTAGATTCTGTGTTGAGAAGGTCTACTGCTCAATTAGAAACAGTTTATATTTCAACAGTTTCAACTCTGTTTATAATATTTAAATATAACTGTGAATTTAAGCATCACTTTCAGTAATCCTTTGAGAGTCTTTAGTCCACATCCCCTGAGTTCTGGTCCCAAAGTCAAGCCCTTGATGCTTACTTTTGTCCTTCAAACGCTTCTCACTGACGTCTGCAGGCAGATGCCGTAGAGACCACGTTTCATGCATCAGATCAGCACCGCAGCACGAAGCCACCCCTGGGGGTGCAGACAGGAAGCTGTGTGTGGACAGGATACCCATCACATGGAAGTGACTCTAAGCTCTCCGCCTGTCAGACCACCGCCTCTTCCTCCCCTTGCCACTGAGTTGCTCATGTTGCTGTGGTTAGTTCACGTCTCCAATCCCCGGGAAGGTCTGTGTTTTCTATATGTGTCTCAGCCGCATACCTTCCTAGCCTGGAAACAGCATCTCCACTGAGTCCCCTGCAGTGGTACCAAGTCCACTGCTGTCCGCTCCTCTGTACTTGGTGGGCACTTTAAAGACATTGGTTGTACAAAGCTGATTGGGTTTTTTGAGTTAGTTTCTGGACCCTAAAAGGAAGACTCCCACCTTCGTGAGACTTGTCTCTACAACTGAACAGAGAGACCCTGGAGGGCCACGTTCTTTGCACAGCGGAATCTTCATCAATTGGGATTGTTTTAAAGTCAGGATTCTCACTGCTGTAACCATAAGACCCAAAAAGAACAATCAGAGGAGGAAAAGTTTATTTGGGGGCTCACGGTATCAGAAATCTCAGTCCATAGATGGCCAGCTCCATTCCTCAGGGCCTGAGGTGAGGCAGAACATCACAGCCGAAGAGGGTGGCAGAGGGAAGCAGCTCAGGCTGTGGAACCAGGAAGCAGAGAGAAAGCCCTGCTCAGCAAGAGCCAAATGTGTTCCCCAAGACATGTCCCCAGGGACCCACCTCCTCCAGCCACAGCCCTCCTGCCTGCAGTTACCACCCAGTCCATCCCCGTGGGAGATTAATGCACTGATGAGTCAAGGCTCTCATCACATAAATCACTTCACCTCTAAACTTTCTTGATTTTTCTCTTTTGGAGGTTTTGGAGGACACCTAATACCTACACCATAACAGGAATTCTGATTTCCAAGTGATGGAAAACCAAATCTAGCCTGTCTTAAACAATAGAGGAAGCCGGGTGTGGTGGCGCACGCCTGTAATCCCAGCACTTGGGAGGCTGAGGCAGAAGGATCACGGATTCAAAGCCAGCCTCAACAACTTAGCGAGGCCCTAAGCAACTCAGTGAGACCCTGTCTCTAAATAAAATACAAACTAGGACTGGGGATGTGGCTCAGTGGTCGAGTGCCCCTGAGTTCAATCCCTGGTTAAAAAAAAAAAAAA
>JAJEJO010028881.1:0-33760 GCA_020662805.1 Glaucomys volans
TTTTTTTTTTTTTTTTTTTAACTTGGGGGTTTCTCTGGCTGCTTGCTTGGGTTTGGTCTTTCAGGTTCATCAGGTTTTGGCCTTAGGTGAAACGGCGATTTCCCATTCCACCAGTCCTGTGGGCAGAAGCCCCACAGGCAAACATGTCACTGGATGAGGGTAACTTTTACATTAGGCCCTAAGAAGAGGAAAACACCTATTCTTCAAACTTGATGTTCGAGTGGCAAAGACCTCTTTGTGCATCTGATGAAGACCCTAAAATGCCTCCTCACCCACTCACCCACAAACTGTACAGAAACAGCATGTGTGGACCCCACACGTGGATCCCTGGCTCAGGAGCTATGGGCTGAGAAGCTGGGTGTCTAAGAGGCAACCAGAGGAGCCCCAACTGCCTGCATGACTCTTGACAGGCCTACCCACAAAGCCAGAGGAAGCCAGCAGGCGGCTTCCTCAAGGTCCTGGCCAAGCACCCATCCATCCATGGTTTCTGAGCCACCAGCCTCATACTGCCAGGTCCCCCACCCCACCCCACAGAAATGTGAGGGCCACAGGTAGAGGATTGCCAGCCCCTCAGCAGAGGAGAGGAGGAGGACAGCACCAACAGCATCATGCAGCCAGTGAGCAGCTACATCTTGTAAGCTGATCCTTGGTACAGACCTGAAGGGAGCCACGCCAGGGAAAAGGTGAGCACCCACGTTACCCACCTGGGAATGCATACAGCATGTCCCACAGCCACAAGGCCCTCACGCTGTTCCTGAAACTACGTCTTCTCGTGCCCCTATCTACTGCTCCTTCCACCCAACCACTGTCTCCCCTGGGGAGAAAGCCCACCTTCTCATGGGGGTTCCCTGGGATCTCAGCCGGCACTAGTTTCCTCCCAAGGTGCTGGTAGGGCTGGGGGTGATGGGAAAATTGGTGGGACCTCTGGCAGCTCAGCCCAGTGAGAAGGTTCTGTTTTCTTAACTACAAAGGAATCAAAATTTTAGCCTGCTTGACCTAGGCAGACTCCTCTAGGTCTAAAAGGGCCTAAAATCCAGCAATCCCCATTTCAATGTATCTTGTTCCCAAATTTTGACTACAATTATGTCAATGATTTTTGAGTGTTTGTGTTGAGTGCCAGGAACTAACTTGATATCTTAGGTACATTATCACATTTTACCTCAAAACAACCCAGGGAGGCAGTATCATGATAATATTACAGTGAAACTGAGGTTCAGAGAGGTGAAGCTGTATTCCCATGGTCACTCAGCCATGAGACTAAACACAAAGCCCGTGTTCCTAACCACTGTGCAACACCCAACAGGGGTGCCAGAGACCCTGCTCACACAGGGAGGGAAATGGGATTGGGAAATACCGTCCTTATTGTATAAATAAATGTTATAAATGTCCTCATTTTATAAACCATCAGAAGTAAAGTGGCTCGCACAAGGTCAAACAGTGGCAGGGTCAGGAATAATCTAGAGGCTTCGGAGCTTCTGTTTCCACGGCATCATGCTTTGCTTGCTAATTTCCCTGGCCTTGGAAAGCAATGAACAGACCTTGCTGCTTTTTCTTTTTTTTTTTTTTTTTGCATAATAATTGCTTTGTCTTTCCACTTTTGAAGGTCTTTCTCCTCTTCTCTGATAGCCTGAGTGATAACTCTAAACAACAGATAAGTTAATTTTTAGTCCTGGCACAAAAGGGCAGTGGAGTAGACAACAACAAGGAAGAAAAAACCCCTCCAGCAAGGAAACTCACTCAGAACCCACCATATGAAAAATACCGCAATCTTCATCCATATTCATCAGCTGGTCACAATATTAGCAGATATTTTCCTGTAATTTACACAAAGAAATTAAGGGCCAAACTAATACTTACTTTTGCCACTTTCATACCTCAAAAGAGCAAATCTTAACTAGGGAATAATTTTAACTCCTAATCATGAGTTCTCAGCCACAGACGTGGCCAAATGCCACACATCTGGGAGAGGACCGAAGAATTCTTAGGGCCAGTGACACTGCAAATAGCCCAGATGCCCTGCTTACCCACGTGTGCAGTCTACAACTGCTTGCTGGCCAGTGCCCAGAGATTTGCCATGTGCTTCCAGTGCTCAGTGGTGGTAGCTAACCTGGGGATAACAGGTAACCTGGAAATGCCAGATACAGCTCCATCCTGGCAGGTCTTCACAGCTTAGGCCAGGAACAGGCAGGGTCCCCCACCAGGAGATCAGAGGAGGTGAATCCTTCACACTCTTTAAGACCATAAAGGGGTGTCATCTTGAGTATGTCCCAAAGGACAAGGGGTGGATCACTATCAATGAAGACCATTTCAAAGATATAAAACCTCTTTCTGGGCTGAGTTTGGGGCACATGTGTCCAAAGTATAGCTACCCAGCATCTGGGGACCAGCTTCCCCTGTTGAGATTGAGGATTCAGAAAGGAACAAAATGAGAAAGCAGGCACCACTATACCTGGATAGCTTGCCACGGGATCCCTGGCTCTTTGGGAGTGGCTGTGGAAGAACACCCAGCAACCAGACAGTGGTGTCGCAGTGACAGCTGTAGTGTCACTGATGAATGATGGTGGCAAAGGGGTCTTCCCTGGAGCCACCCTGCAGTATGACTGCATGTTGTTTCCATTTGGAAGTGGTGTTCAAGACCAGGACTAATGTCCTTGTGTAAACCAGACACCCATCACCAAAAGTGCAAAGCACATGCTGAGTAGACCCTGAAGTGATGGTACCCAGAAGCCCTTGGGGTGGCAGTCGACAACAGACCTGGGAACTGATCACATCTATGCTCAGACAAGGCTCACCACCTCCTGGTAGTCTGGACATGTAATTTAACTCCTGACTCTGGGATGAAAAAATAGATGCAATCAAATACAATTACATGACTATTATGAAAATTAACTATTAAATAAAAACACTGTAAATAAGGTGCCTAGAATAGTGCTTGGCACAGCACATGCTCCACACGTTACTCCCTTCTTCACCCTTTATTTTTATACTGCCATCTGATACATCAACACTTTTCCCCCTGAGCTGCCATCTCTAAATCATTCAAGTTTTGGTAAGAAAGAAAACAAAATCCAACAGGACAAGGTCTTAAGCATAGCACCACTTGAAACATTTTTCAAGTTGACAGTGATCTACTCATAACACTCCTGGGGTCTGTTTGATCAATGAGCCATGAAGTCATCCAATTAGGCTGTCAGCCAGCCTGCACCCTGACATCTTAAATAAAGGGACGTCATTGCCAGATGCTTGTTAAAAACTATTGCGATGTCATTTCCCTGAATCTATCAGTCTATGATGTTAACTTTTTTTTTGGTACTGGGGATTGAACCCAGGGGCACTCCACCACTGAGTCACATCCCCAGCCCTATTTTGTATTTTATTTAGAGACAGGGTCTCACTGATTTGCTTAGGGCCTCACTAAGTTGCTGAGGCTGGCTTTGAACTTGTGATCCTCCTGCCTCAGCCTCCCAAGTGCTAGAATTACAGGCATGCACCACCGTACCCCACTATGTTAACTTTTTAAATGATGGGGAGTAAACTTTGGTGTGACTGGGGAGGCCAGAAAGGTCCTCTGAGGGACACCCCTCTTCCCAGAGTGGGAGATGGGCCGGCCTGTGGTGGTTCCCAGCATCTTTCCCCACACACCACTGTTAGAGCCCTCACACAAGAAGCAAGAAGGGTAGTCTCAGGATCCTTGTTGGATCCTGTCATGGTCCTTGGTCTTCTTGGTGCTCATGGCCATGCCACTCAGGAATCAGTGCAGGGATTGTGTCATTCACCTGGCCACCGATATCCACTGAACACCTGCAATGTGCTGAGAAGATGCTAGATGCTAGAGATTCAGAAGGCACAGTTGTGACATCATGGAGTTTTAGTGGGAGAGAGGGACAATTAGAAGAACAAGGACCATAAAATGTGAAGAGTATTAAAATGGGAAACCCATGAGGCCACCAAGTTACACCTGAGTCAGAGAGCTACATGAAATCAACACTAAGAAGGTTCCAATTTTTCCCCATTCTTTGAGCTATTTATGAAAAACCAAGACTCTCAGACAGTATTTACCTGACTATATTTTTAAATGGGTAAGGTAGCTTCAAATGACTTTTGGTGGTCCCTGAGTATCAGATGAAGACAGTTGAGCATTATTTAGGAAGCATCAGTGAGCCTCCAAAGGTCTCTAAGGAAGGTGATAAAATCAGAGCTACATTTGGTTGAAGATGGATAGGAACACCAAAAGGGAGGCAGGGGCCCCACCAGAAGGTGATTCCAGTAACCTAATGGCTGACTCCATCTGTCCATTCCAACAGAGATTTCACTTTCTGTACACACCTCTGATTTGTTACATCAGTATTGCTTCACTCTGATAGTGATAATCATGACAATCAGAAGTATTAAGCAATCTAGATGTAGGCTAAAAGCAACTTGATGTTTATAAACACAATAATTATTTTTTCCACTGTAAGGAGCTGAAAATATGATAACAGCATATAAAACCATCTTCGAGGGCATCTGCCAAGAAAAATGAAATACCCAGCAAATTATTGTAAACAATATTTAGAACAGTTGTCAATCCACTAAAATCTGGAAGATAATGAATTTTTTTTTTCTTGGTACTGGGGATTGAATCCAGGGGTACTTAAGCATGGAGCCACATCCCCAGCCCTTTCTATTTTGAGACAAGTTCTTGCTAAGTTGCTTAGGGCCTCACTAAGTTGCTGAGAAGTTTTGAACTTGCAATCTTCCTGCCTCAGCCTCCTGAACTGCTGGAATTACAGGCATAAAATATTGATTCAATTGTGATATTTGGATGGAAAAATAACTTAGAAGGTAAATACCATGTGTTCAATTAAAATACCAGAAATTGTCCTAGGGTGGGCTACCCCTGAGAAACTTTGTCAGAAAAAATACCTAAAAATGGAAAAGGGTCTGCAGTCACCATTGAGTCACCTGCAGGGCCCTTTTGAAGAGGTCAAAGTTACATTAATTTCTCCAAAGTATTTTAAGCCGCCAATGTACCCCCTTTCCTGGGGAGCAGTCAGTAGGAACAACAGTTGCTCTTACCCAGCGTCATCCTGGAAGCCTTCCAACTCATCCCGCTGCTCTGCCAGGGTGGCCTCCAGGTCCAGGTAGGTGCCATTGTGGGAGAGCTGCAGCGTACAGTCGTCCAACTGTGAGAGAAAGAGCAAGTTAAGCCCAGTCTGCTCCTTGGGTGGGGGCTTTGTGTACCCTAACCAGCAAGTGTTTTTAACAGGCAAGCATCAAAAAATGTTTGATGTCTCTAGTAATCAGAGAAATGCAAATTAAAACTACACTGAGATTCCATCTCACTCCAGTCAGAATGGCAATTATCAAGAATACAAGTAACAATGTGGAGGGAAAGGTACACTCGTACATTGTTGGTGGGACTGCAAATTGGTGCAACCTCTGTAGAAAGCAGTATGGAGATTCCTCAGAAAACTTGGAATGGAACCTCCGTTGAACCCAGTTATCCCACCACTCAGTCTATACCCAAAAGACTTAAAAACAGCATACTACAGTGATGCAGCCACATCCATGTTTATAGCAGCTCGACTCACAATAGCCAAGCTATGGAAACAACCTAGGTGTCCTTCAATGGGTGAAATGGATAAAGAAAATATGGTATATATACACAATGGAATATAACTCATCCATAAATAAGAATGAAATTATGGCATTTGTGGGTGAATGGATGGAGTTGGAGAATATCATGCTAAGTGAAATAAACCAATCCCAAAACACCAAAGGCCAAGTGTTCTCTCTGACTTGTCAATGCTAACCCAAAACAAGGGAGTTGGGGAGGGGAATAATAGAAATAGATTGAACTAGATAAAGGGGAGGGAGGAGGATGGGAAAAGGAAAGACCATAGAACTAATTGGTCATAACTTTCCTATCCCTGGATTTGTACACATGACCAGGGTAACTCTACATCATGTACGACCATTAGAGTGGAAATCTAATAGAATAAATTATACTTTAGATATGCATATTCTGCCAAAATACATTCTACTGTCATGTATAACTAAAAATTTAAAAAGAAAAGAAAAAAGAAAAAGCGAGCATCCTTCTGAACTGTGCAGCATAACTAGAAGAGGAAATACATTAGTGCAAATAGATCAGGAACAAACTGGGTACCAAGTGGACAGATAAGACATCTGTTAAAGGACTGGCATTGACAGGGCCCAAAAGACAGATAGGCAGGAGAAGTAGCTCCCTGGGCACTAGGCCTCTGCCACTTTCCACTTAGAGGGTCCCAAAGGAAGCCATGGATTTGCTCAGTGGGAACCAAGATCCTGATGCTGGTGTAACCATGGATTAAGAGTCACCAAGTTTAAAAACCTCTACAATGAAAACTACAGAACATTAAAGAAAGAAATTGAGGAAGACCTTAGAAGATGGAAAGATCTTCCATGTTCTTGGATAGGCAGAATTAATATAATCAAAATGGCCATACTTCCAAAGATGCTGTACAAATTTAATGCAATTCCAATAAAAATTTCAATGACATTTCTAATAGAAATAGAAAAAAACAATCATGAAATTCATCTGGAAGAACAAAAGCCCCAGAATAGCCAAAACAATCCTGGGCGGGAAGAATGATGCAGGAGGTATCACAATACCAGACCTTAAACTGTACTATACTGCAATTGTTACAAAAACAGCATGGTATTGGCACCAAAATAGACAGATAGATCAATGGCACAGAATAGAAGACACAGAGACAAACCCACATAAGTACAGTTATCTCATACTAGACAAAGGTGCCAAAAACATACAATGGAGAAAATATAGCCTCTTCAACAAATGGTGCTGGCAAAACTGGAAATCCATATGCAATAAAATGAAATTAAATCCCTATCTCTCACCCTGTACAAAACTCAACTCAAAATGGATCAAGGATCTAGGAATTAGACTTGAGACTCTTCACCAAATAGAAGAAATTGTAGGCCCTTATCTTCTTCATGTTGACATAGGACCAGACTTCCTCAACATGACCATCAGAGTGCAAGAAATAAAAGGAAGAATCAATAAATGGGAAGGATTCAAACTCAAAAGCTTTTTCTCAGCAAAAGAAACAATCAACAATGTGAAAAGAGAGCCTACAAAGTGGGAAAAAATCTTTTCCATACACACTTCAGACAGAGCACTGATCTCCAAAATTTATAAAGAACTTACAAAAACTTATACTAAAAATACAAAGAACCCAATCAATAAATGGGCTAAGGAACTGGGCAGACACTTCACAGAAGATGATATACAGGTGATCAACAAATATATGAAAAAGTGCTCATCATCTCTAGTAATTAGAGAAATGCAAATTAAAACTACCCTAAGATTTCATCTAACTCCATTTAGAATGGCAATTATCAGGAATACAAGCAATAATAAGTGTTGGCATGCATGTGGGGAAAAGGGCACACTCATACACTGCTGGTAGAGTTGTAAATTGGTGCAACCACTCTGGAAAGCAGTATGGAGATTCCTCAAAAAACTTGGAATGGACCCACCATTTGACCCAGCTATCCCACTCCTCGGTTTATACCCAAAGGACTTAAAATCAGCAAAGTATAGGGATGCAGCCACATCTATGTTCATAGCTGCTCAATTCACAATAGCTAGACTATGGAACCAACCTAGACGCCCTTCAATTGAAGAATGGATAAAGAAACTGTGGTATATATACAAAATGGAATATTACTCAGCCATAAAGAAGAATAAAACTATGGCATTTGCTGGTAAATGGGTGGAGCTGGAGAATATCATGCTAAGTGAAATACGTCAAGCCCAAAAAACCAAAGGCCGAATTTTTTCTCTGATCAGTGGATACTGATACATAATGGGGGGGGGGGGTTGGGGGGGAGACAAGAAAAGAATGGAAGAAGTATGGATGGTGTAGAGGAAAATGGGATTGGAGGGGGTGGGGGAAGGAAAGATAGTAGACTGAGACAAACAGTATTACTCTATGTATATGTAAGATTATATGAATCATGTGAATCTACATTGTGGAAAAAAAAAAAGATATATTCCCTTCTGTATAATTATATCAAAATGGGTTCTACTGTCATGTATAATTAGAAAAAAACAATAAAAAAAAATTAAAAAGGGCTGGGGATGTGCCAGTGGTAAAGAACCTCTGGTTTCAATCCCCTGGTATTATTATTATAATAATAATAATAATAATAATAATAATAATAATAATAATAAATTCAGTACATGGGAGGATGTAAATAGGCAATATGAAAATGTTACACCTTTTACAAATAGGGATCTTGAGCGTCCTCCAATTTTGGTATGCAAAAGGGGTCCTAGAATCAATAATAATCAATCCCTTGTGGATACTGAGGGACAACTATGTTAAAGGCCAATTTCATGATGTAAATTTTTTTTTCCTAAAGCTCTGAGCCCAGTGAAGTTTATTATACACATTAAAAAAATAAAAAGAGTCACCAAGTTTAAAAGGCAGATTTGTCTGGGAATACATGCTATTTCTTTTGACTCACTGGCTTAGTTTCTGTGGTCACACCTGGCACATTACAAATTATAGTTGTCCAATAAACATTTTTGCAACTGAACTCAAAGAAACCAGTTTCATCTGAATGGCGATGTATCCAAAGTACAAGATGCACAAGAGGGAATTAGGTATCTTTGTTGCTAGTCTCATTTTCTTTTTAAAGTTTTTTATTTAACCAACATATCAATTATCTTCTGGGAACTCATCTAAACACGTGGGCATAGTAAATCATTTGATTCTCCCAAGAGCAATTTGTTCTATTGTTAAACCCATTTTACAGATAAGGAAACACAGGCCTAGAGAGATATTAAGTTGCTCACCAAGGGTCACAATATAGCAAATGGTAGAGTTAGGATTTCAATACTAGGAGCCGGATTCAAGGTCATGCAGTCAATCGCTGCATCTTCTCTATGGATTGAGACCTTCAAGGACTTGAAAAATCATGACACTCCAACATGCAGCTATGCCACTGGGCGTTCTGGCATGACCAAGGCAAGGCCACATGTTTGCCAACCCATTCTCATTTCTTCCTTGGGCCCAGAGCCTACATGTCCCAGCCTTATAGTTGAGCATTGGTCATATGACTGAGTACAACCAACAAATTGTGGATGAAAGTGAAAAAAAATCCCCAAGAGACCTGGCGATAACACCCCTGACACCACAGTTCAACTTTCTACTCTTACCTGTAGACAGACACAGAGGAACAAGAGGAAGACGTCAAACCCCAGAAAATGACAGAGCCCCAGATGGAAGGAGCTTGTGTTCCTGCAGCCCTACATGGAAGAGAGGAGCTGCCCAGTCTCCACCGACTCATCCTGAGCTGTGACAAGATCAGGAAATGAGCCTTTGCTGTGGTAAGTTAAGAATCCGAGGTGGTTGCTGGGTACAGTGGTGCACGACTGTGATCCCAGCTACTCCAGTGGCCAAGGCAGCAAGATCAGAAGTTCAAGACTAACCTTGGCAAGTTGGTGAGACACTGTCTCCAAATAAAATGAAAAGGGCTGGGAATGTAGCTCAGCGGTAGAGCAGCCCCGGGTTCAATTCCAAGTACTGGAAAAAGGGATTTTGTTACATTTAGAATGATTACACTTAAAAATATAGAAAAATAATTTTAACAAAAAAGAATGAGATTAACATTATGAAGAAATCCAAATGTATAACTTCACCTTTGGTTTCTTCAGTTACAAGGGTGGCTTTTATTATTCATTTAGTTGTTGAGTTAAGACCGTCAGCCAAAATGACAGGAGACTAGGGAAAACTGAAGACAAATATGTAGCTGCTTTAAAACATCTAGATAAATGCCTGTAATCCACTGTAAGTGAGATTTCAAACAAGGAATTAGTCTACTCTGATGGAAAAGCTTTGCTCATTATCCTCAACACGTAAAATCTAGCCTGTAAGGTTATTCAGAACTGCCATCTGTAACAGTCCTTGTTAGAGACCCCACACTTCCTTAATGCCCCTCAATAGAATGAAAAGTGTTTGTTCTTTATCTATGAGAAATACCTAGTTAAATCATTTGAAGGTTCATACTATTTTATTCACTTGTCTCATTTCTCTGACAACAAACTAAAGGCATATTGGTGAATTTCAGCCTTCCTGAGTGTCACTTCACAGATGAACCATCTGATCTACGAAGGCATTTAAATACAGAAATCAAAACGGCCAAACTCACTTTACTGTGGTGTCAGAGGTGTAACCAGGGTTTGGGGAAAATCACAGAGGAGTTGGGTACAATGTCACATGCCTGTAATCCCAGTGACTCAGGAGGCTGAGATAGGAGGATCAGAAGTTCAAGGTCATCCTTAGCCACTTAGCAAGACCCTCAGCAACTTAGTGAGATCTGTCTCAAAATAAAAAATAGAGGTCTGGGGATGTAGCTCAGTTGGTAAAGTGCTTCCCTCATCAAGAACAAGGCCCTGGGTTCAATCCCCAGCACCACCAAAAAAAGAAAAAAGAAAAATCAAAAATCAAAAAATTAAAAATAGATCCCCAGTAACAAAAAAAAAAAAAAAAAAGGACACAGGGGAATGTCCTCCCTGGTCTATGATGTCCTCCCTGGTCTATGGAAACAGCCAACAGGAAGTCTCCTGCCAAAGACACCTCCTTAGCCAAGGGTCGCCAGTGGACTGAAGTAAGATTTATCATCCCTAGATGGAAAATTCCATTAGAAACTAGACCCATTAACACACCACCATGAGTACAGTTGTAGTCATTGGCAGCTTGTTCTTTCTTTTAACTTCTACTGCTGGTATTAACTAATAAAGCTTACTTAGTTCTGTTGGCAGTGTCAACACTTTTGCTTATGTTTAATCCCACATATTATCAGCAGCCTAGCAGATGGCATAATGAAAGCCCTTTAAGCCATAACAATTTATTTTCCCTCCACCCCTGGAAACGCCTGAGCCCAGAGAAAGGAGTCTTTGGATCAAGAGTCTTTGCTTCTCCTCAAAAGGGTCTGAGTCATACTGAGATTGTGGTCCACATTCAACCCAGGGACAGAACCACGAACAAGAGGAGGTGCTGCTCTAGAGCAGAGAGAGGCAGAATGTGTGCATGGACATGGGCAAATGCTCCCACCATGGCCTGTTTTAAGTACCAACAGGAAGTCACTGATACACAATATCAATATCAAGACAATATATAGTCTTTCTCCCACACCAATATGAGAAGTACCCAACCTCAACTGCAGAAGAACTCAAATTATTAGAAAGTGATGTGTTTTTGAATATTTACTACCTTCATTTTTAATGTAATTTATTCAATTATAAGTTTCTATTGCTTAATTTTTTAATCATGACTGTGTTTAACAATTGACTCATAAAACTCCTGAGGACTTAATAGTCAATGCTCAGAAGCCACCAAGGCCAGGGCATATTTCTTGTACCCCTCCCTGGTCACTCTGTGGAGACAGCAGTGGGGATAAAAGAGCTAAGGCTCCCTAGCCTAGGCTCTCAGTCCCTGCCATCCCCACCTAAGCCCTGTGCCCATCCGCTCAGCTGGGGCAGAGGTGGGAGTGCACTAATGGCCATAGACGTAGCCCTGTCCTCAGTGGCATCAGAGGCTATTTAGCACATCTTCTCCATCCTGCACTTTCCGATTTTATTCCCATCAGCCAAAAGTGACTATCCCATCTTCCTGGGACACCTCCTGGCCTGCCAGGCCTCTGCCTCAATGTGCTCCAGGTTATCCCCAAATCCTAACAGGAAACCACACAATCTCCCCAGTCTTCTGACACAGGACCCCCTCACCCTTAGCCCAACTGCCCTCCTTCACCATTCCTCTCCCTGCATTCCAGGCATCATCAACCACCACCATTTCCACAGCCCAATTCTGATCAAATTATATGCCAGACACAGGCAGGGTACCAAAGAACACATAAACACTTCCTTTCTTCAAAGAGATGGTTTCATTGAGTAAGTACAACATACAAATAAAACACAATCGAATAAAACGCTATCTCAATCAACTGTCAGAATGTATGGAAATTCCTCCTCAGTTATGTCCCTGCTACTGTAGTTATCAGAGACCCAAATATCCTCCATACAACTGCTCAAGTCCCCCTTCCAGGAGGAAGACCACCACTACTTCCTATGCCAGGTGTCATCAACCCAATCCCCTAATAAATGGGTGGACAAATCCTTCCCCATCTGTGCTAGTGAGTCCCTTAAATTAAAAAGAAGAGATGACATTATAGGTCTCTGAGTTCCCCAGGAAGTACATACGGAAAAAGGAAAAAACTCGGACATCAGTAGCCCTTAGGGAAATAAGACGTGTGTGCCCAAAGGGGATCCTAACAGCACAGGAGAACCATGAGGATGTCGAACAAGTCAACCCACACTGCCCAAGCCATTCCACAATGCAGGTCCCACCTTATCCTTGCACCTGGACACAAGAGATTAATATTTAAACCATCACATTAGCCAAGGAGCAAGAATAAAGTGCTTTCATGGTTGGACTGACACACTGAAACACTAAAATCCCCTAGATATTTGGGGGATGACAAGGGTCAGCTTCAGGTATCATTTTAATAAACAAATTGATAGATAGCCTAAAGGAATTCTTCAATCTTATTAGAGACAGCTAGCATTATAAATTTCCAAAACAATGGGCAGTGAGTGGGGTTAATTCCAAACGCATATATTATAGAGATTTAGACAGAAATATCCAAATTTCCCTACAGAGTGAAGGACTCTGACACCTCCCTGCCAGCCCAATCCCTGACCTCAATTCCTGCTTACAGGGAGCAACCTGATCCCTTCCCTTGGCCTCTCATGTCAAATATCTTCCCGGATGACTTAAGGGCCCTGGAATTTCCTGACTCCGACAATTTTCATGTCAACCCTGATCCCCTGGCAGCATGTCTCCTGCACTCCTTTCTTGGCTGTAGGTTTGGTGGCCAGGACATTGTCGGGCACTTCAGGACATAAGACAAAGTAGGGAGCCATGTGGGAAGATAGCATTACAGGGCTATTATAGAAGGGTGGCGATTAGGGAATTTAGGGTTAGTGACAGTGGCACAGCAGGGAGACTTCAGATCAGGTTGCAGGCTGCCAACCTGTGGCAAGGATTCTGGCAGGGGGTGGGCTGCTCGGGAGGGAGTCAGTCCCAGATCCACAACAAGGATCCTTCCAGATAGGCTGAATTCTGTGCCACTCCCCCAGGGTCAAAACACACCATATAAATGAACCCTGGTTCCGCAGAGACAGAGAAAGAGCCCTCTGCTCCTTGTAGAGAGGCAGCACAAAGTCCCTCTGGGGTTCTTTTGACTCTTCCTACAAAGACAGTGCACTCAAAAACGCAGGCTGGCTCCCCATCCAGAAAAAACCCCAAACATCTAAAACAAGGCTGATGTCACGTCTCGATTTCAATATTCCTTCCCTTCCTTAAGCCAGTGGAGCGGAGTGTTACTGGGGCAGTTTAATGATTATCTGGGTTCTGGCAGCAGGTCTACAGTGATCCTAGTCTAGGCAATAAAATTTCTGTGTAACCCTGAAATAGATTTGTACAGACCCATTCTATAAATATACATGAAGGCTACCCTTTAAACTGATTTCAGTAGTAATTCAGAAGTAGGAAAATAATTGCCAGTTTTAAAAAGAAAAACTAAGTCTAAAGAAAAGTGCCAGCCAGGTGCAGTGGCGCACGCCTGTAATCCCAGCACTTGGGAGGCTGAGGCAGGAGGTTTGCTTCGAAGTCAGCCTCAGCAACTAAGCGAGGCCCTAAGCAACTCAGTGAGACCCTGTCTATAAATAAAATACAAAATAGGGCTGGGGATGTGGCTCAGTGGTGGAGTGTCCCTGGGTTCAATCCCCAGTACCAAAAAAAAAAAAAAAGAAAGAAAGAAAGAAAAGCGTCAATAAACATTACTTGCCTGTGTCATTTGATTCACTCCCCCTCCCCCATCCCTGCATCCACACCCTCCCATGGTGATTTTTTAGCTTGACAGGCAAGTTCTTCCTCCACTCCTGCAATCTGGGCTGGCCTGGGTCCTGCTTTGTCCAGTGGAGTGGTCGTAAACATGACATAGCAGACGTATGCAGGGCACTTGCTCACTGGGTTGTCCTCTCTGGCTGCTCTTGGAACTCTACCACCAAGGGAAGCCACCCTAGATCTTCAAACCTGCAGAGGACCCACCAGCTGCTAACAGAGACAGGAGGGATCCCAGCAGAAATCATACTAGCAAACTAGCCTAAACCAGAATGCCCCATAGACCCATAGGCTTATATGACACTTCATGATTGTTACTTTAAGTCAATCACCTCTTTCCCATGAGTTGCCACCACAGCCTAAAGCAGATGGACAGGGCAACTTTCACCCTCAGAGTGCTAGGTATTTGGATGGGTGGTAGGCAACAGCCCGGCAACCACAAGTTGCCCAATGAATACAGCATGACACAGCCAGCTCAAGGCAGGGATGGCCAGCACATGCCCAGCCCTGAGATGCCACAGAGCAGACACACCTAACCCAGACTCTCCCAAAGCCCAAATTCCCTGCTGGGGACAGAGGAAAGCAGCAGATGCTGGGTGAAAGCAAGAAGGGGGAGGCCAAGCAGGGAATGAAGGAACAGTGAGCTGAGATTCCCTCCTAGGGAAGTGAGGAGGCAGCAGGAAGAGAAATCAAGTGGATTGAGGCTCCAAGACCCCAGAACATGTTCCACCTTACTCCACTCACAAACTGCAAATTGGAAAGTGGAATTAAGAATTTCAAGCAACTGCAAGCCCAGACCTTTCATACCGCACTGGTCCTATGCCCACAGATCAGCCCATTCCCACCTCAGAAATGAGCACCGGCTCTTTCCAAGAATAAGCTTACTGTAAGCCCCTTGAGCATCCCAACTCAAACTCAGCCTGGTCCAAGAGTGGTGCAAACATGTTTCAGTTGGTCACCTGCAGGACAGCTATGTCCATTTCCTCCCTCAAATGGTATTTCTGCTGCTAGGCAGCCATGAAGCTTGTGGCTTTCTTAAAATTTGGTGGTACCTTCTAAACACAAGACAAGAAACTAGACTTAGATGATAAACAAAAGAAGTTAAGAAAGAGAGCTCTCCAACAGGCAGTATCACGTGTCCCTTTTGTGATTCTTAAAAAAATCAACACAAAACTCTAGTTTGATCATTTAGGCCTTTATGGGTGATGGTACCCTATAATAACCACTGCATATGGACAAAGTGGAAGACTCATACGCTGTCCTAAAATGGACAGTGAGGACATGTTACTCATTTTATTACCCTTCAAAATATACATGCCCCTCACATATATTCCTTAGTATATGCAGTTGGCTCTCCATATCCACAGGTTCCATATGCACAAATTAAAACAATTGTGAAAGCAACAATAGGTGTTGTTGAGGATGTGGGGAAAAAGATACACTCATACATTGCTAGTGGGGTTACAAATTGGTGCAGCCACTCTGGAAAGCAGTATGGAGATTCCTTCGAAAACTCGGAATGGAACCACCATTTGACCCAGCTATCCCTCTCCTTGGTCTATACCCAAAGGACTTACAATCTGCATACTACAGTGATGCTGCCGCATCAATGTTTATAGCAGCCCAATTCACTATAGCCTAGATGGTGGAACCAACCTAGATGCCCTTCAATAGATGAATGGATAAAGAAACTGTGGTATATATACACAATGGAATATTACTCAGCCATAGAGAAGAATAAAATTATAACATTTGCAGGTAAATGGATGGAATTGGAGAAGATCATGTTAAGTGAAATAAACCAATCCCAAAAAAACAAAGGCCAAATGATTTCTCTTTTAAGTGGTTGATGACACATAGCAGGGGTAGGGGGGAGACACAGGAAGAATGGAAAAGGGATGGATTGGATAGAGGAAAATGAGAGGTGGGTAGGGGGCAGGGAAGGAAAGAATGAGACAAACATCTATACCCTACGTATATGTACAAATAGGCAAATAGTATGATTCTACTTTGTGTACAACAAGAAAAATGATAGTTTTACTCCAGTTGTGTACAATGAACGAAAATAAAAATAAATAAATAAATAAAAGCAAAGAACAATTTAAAAATAAATAAATAAATAAAACAATTGTGAAGCAAAAATAATCAGAAAAAAACATCTGTACTAAACATGTCAGACTTTTTCTTGTCATTATGCCCTAAAAAATACAGTATAACTATTTGCATAGCATTTGCGTTGTATTAGACATTATTAGCACCTTAGAGGTAACAAAGTATACAGGAGGCTTGGTGTAGGTTACATGCTGATACTATGCCTAAAACCAATCCCTCATGGATCCCAAAAGATGACAATATAATGCATTTCATGATGGGTTTGGGGATAGGAAGGAGAGTAGAATGAAACAGACATTATCATCTCATGTATATATATGACTACATGACTGCTGTGATCCTACAATATATACAATCAGAAAAATGAGAAATCACACTTCATTTATGTATGATTTATAAAAATGTTTAAATGCATTCTACTGTCAAGTACAACTAAATAGAACAAATAAATGTTTTAAAAAATTTACTATGCCACCTGAAAACTAAAAACAAAATATATTAGCTTCCTACAGAGATGTAACTAAGTTTAGAAAAACAAGTAACACTGATCAATTTTCTTAAGAGAAAGACCAAAAGATTGATTTACAGGATATCAGAAGAAAATAGGTCCTGTCGACTAACCCCAACAATCCCACAGCCCTTTACATACCTAGAGACCCATTTAGGCTCTTCAGAATAAATATAATACAGTGACTTTAATAAATGTTCTAGGACAAAGTATTAGGACATTTTTGAAAATCCAACACATACAGGTGATTAAATAATGTGAGTATATATTCTTTGAAAGTGATTAGATTTTATTTCCTCAGATACCTTTAATAAGTTATGCTATTTGGGACCTCCAACCTAAGTAACACTAGCAATACCCTGAAACTGGTTTAGGTAGTTTCCAGATCATGGCCCCAATTTCTTTTTAAGTGGACAAGAGTGGATAGCTCACCAACCAATGCCAAGGGCTTCTGCCAAGTTCTACAGAAACACAAAGGCAAGTTCTCTCATTAAGAGCTCAAATTTAGAGTGAGACCTGGTAAGTAGATAAATATTTGAATTATTTTGATTGCCTTCTTATCAATAAACAAATACCTAAAAATACATTTGAAATTTTTATTTGAAAAAGGTAGAACATATTTATGTCTATAAGTACCTTTTCCCATTTGAAAAAAATAGTATCAACACTGTTTCAGGATTATTATTGTCCATCATCCTTCATCTATACACTTATTCAGGTTAATAGTTCTTTCCTGTGCTCAGTGCTATGCTGTGTCTGTAAGCCAGACAGACCAGGTCTTGGGGAGCACTCAGCACTGTGGGCAGGAGGATCAACCAACAGACAGTTGGAGTTCAGGAAACAGAAGCACAGCGAGTGAGTCACCTTTGTGGCTTTGGTTCATGTTTTCATCCTGGGGACTGAAACATAATGATGCAAAAACCTGCCACGGGAGTCTGAGTAGTCAAGGCACCAAACAAATATGAGCCAAAGGCTCTGGGGAGGCTCCTGGCCACAGCTGAGCTTAGACTTGACTCAAGGGAAGCTGTGGAATGGGGTAGCTATATAAGCAGATGTGTGCAGGACCAGCTCTGTGGAGTGCAGATGAAAAGGGAGAGATAAATGAAGTCACCATTGCTGGAATCACCAATTTGAAGGTGGCTTGGAAAACAGTGGAAGTGATGGAAATGGAGAGAAGGGAAGGGTGAAGGGAGATACAGGGCAAAAGAGGAGGGAAGATGGGAAAGTCAGAGGCCTGGAGGATGGAGTGGGGAAGGATCCACCAGAGAAAGACAAAATCCTGAGTTTCTTGCTGGAGCAAATTAATAAGTGCTGGTACCATTTACCAACATGGCAAACACTGAATAAAAAGCTGTTTGGGTAGGTGCAGTGGCATACACCTCCAATTCCAGCAACTCAGGAGGCTGAGGCAGGAGGATCACAAATTTAAGGACAGCCTCACCAACTTAATGAGGCCCTACACAACTTAGCAAGATGCTGTCTCAAAATAAAAAATTTAAAGAGTTGGGGATGTGGCTCAGTGCTTAAGCATCCCTCGGTTCAATCACTAATACAAAAAAAAAATGCTATTTGGGGGTCAGGAAGATAGGATAAAATCAGGAGTTTTGTTTTGTTTTTGATGTGTTATATCTAAAAAAGTGGAGATGTTTTAGGGTTTGAGTGTGAATAAAATGTGGTGGTGTATTGGGGAGCCTGCACACGCCTTAAGTCTTGAGGATTTTATTCATTCCTGAGTTTGGTGATTTGCGCTTCCTTTGTTTTTGCTATTTTGTTTTGTTTGTTTTTTGCTTGTTTTCTGTCACAACTTAGGAGAGACTCTTTATTGATTTTGTTTTTTCAAAGAACCAACTCTTGATTATATTGCCTTTCTTCTATTGCAAGTTTGTTTTCTACCTCATTTATTTCTGTCCTTTGTGAAAACAATCTTCTATATATAATGTTCTTTTACATTCTTTGTGAGGTTTTCCCCCCTAAACTCTAAAATCTTGAGATTCTTAGTTTTTCTTCTTTCAATTACATTCAGCTCTTTATATCTGCAGGTTCTGCACCCAAGGACTCAACCAAAATAAATGAAAAGTATTCAGAAAATAAACTGTTTAAGTACTGAACATGTATAGACATTTTTTCTTGCCGTTATTCCCTAGACAATACAGTATAACAACTATTTACATTGTATTTCCTTTGTATCAGATATTGTAAGTCATCTAGAGATAATTTAAAGTGTACAAGAGGATGTGCATAGCTTTCATGCAATTACTGCATCATTTTATTATATAAGGGACTTGAGCATCCATGGATTTGGGTATCCATGGCAGGGAGGGTCCTGAATCCAATACCACAGGCATGGAAGGAAGGCTGTATGTGCATTTGAGACTACCATGTCCTTCTACAAAGATTTTTAGCTACAACCCACAAGATCTGATATGCCATATTTTCATTAGCTTTGCTCAAAATATTTTTCTAAATTCCATTGGGATTTCTTCTTCAAACCAAGGGTTATTTAGAAATGCATTACATCATTTCCAAATATCAAGGCATTTAAATGTCTAGTATCTTTATTGTTGGTTTCTAGCTTAATGTCACTGTGGTCAGAAAACAGACTCTATATGATTTCAATTCTTTGAAACTTCCTAAGATTTATTTTATGTCCCAATAAATGCAAAAGATGCATCTTCAACAGCTGCAGTGCCAGTTAAAAAGGATGCTCAAGCCTCCTCTATGCTACTGCTCTTTATCTACTTGTTCTGCAAAGAGGTGCACTCATCTCCCACTACAACTTGCATTTTTTCTGTTTTTCCTTCTAATTCTGTCAATATTTGACTTGTTTATTTTGGCTATTTATTAGCTGCAGACAAATATTTCCTAGTGCCCTGACTCTTTCAGCACTGTGAGATTTCCTCCATAACCACTACTACCATTTCTTGCCTTAAAGATTACGTCATCTGCTACTAATACAACCACACCATTTTCTTTTGTTCAGTGTTGCATGGTTTATCTTCTAGTTTTTACTTACGTCAGTGGCCACATATTTAAGATGTCTCTTGTTAGTAGAATACAGGGGATTTTTAAGCCAATCTGTCTTTTTAATAAAAGCATGTCATAAAAGCTAAATGATTGCTGATGTTTGGGTTCAAATGCACATGTTTCATATTTTACCTGCATGTTCTAGTTTCCTTTTTTATTGCCACATTTTGTTTAATCTACCACTGTTATTCCATATTTCCTTTATTCTATTTTTTCCTAGTTACCCATTCTCTTATTAATTCTTTTAGTAATTCACCCTATAGATTATAGCATGCCATACTGACTCAGCAAAGCCTATTATAGTGTTAGAAATGCCCAGACAATTTAGGGGCACTATACTACTTTAATATGGTCTATACCTTTTGAGATATTAAGAAATGTATTTTAGACCCCATAAAATTATATTGCTCAAACCACCAATATTCATTTAACTTATCCATATAGTTATTTATTACACTTCATTCCTCCCTACACTTGTGTGCCTCTATCTACAAAAATTTCCTTCCACCTCAAGAACTCTTTAGTATTTTTTTATTGAGGGTCTGCTGAAAACAAACTTTCTCAATGTCTATTTTCTGGAAGCATCTTTATTTCACCTCCATTTTGGGAGGTAATGGCCTTATTAAGATAAAATGTTCATAGCTAGGTGTGGTGGCACACACCTATAATCCCAGCAGCTTGGAAGGCTGAGGCAGGAGGGTCACGAGTTCAAAGCCAGTCTCAGCAACTTAGCAAGGCCCTAAGCAACTCAGGGAGACCCTGTCTCTAAATAAAATACAAAATAGGGCTGGGGATGTGGCTCAGTGGTGGAGTGCCCCTGGGTTCAATCCCTAGTACCAAAAAAAAAAAAAAAAAAAAAAAAAGAAGATACAATGTTCATACCATAGAATTCACCTACTTAAAGAATATAATTGTCTAGCTTATACTATATTCAAAGAGTTGTTCATCTGTCATCATGATCAATATCAATTTTAGAACATTTTCACTACCTGAAAAAGAAACCTCATGAACATTAGCAGGTATCATATTCATTCATATTCTTTCTTTCTCTTTCTTTCTCTTTCTCTCTCTCTCTCTCTCTCTCTCTCTCTCTCATGCACACATACACATACACACACACACAAATGTCCCCTGGAAACCTTAATCTACTTTCAGTGTCTATAGATTTGCTTATTCTTGAATATTTCATATACATGGAATCATACAATGTGTGTTCTTCCATGACTGCCTTCTTTCACTTAGAATAATGTTTTTGAGTCTCATCAGTGCTGTAACACTTACTGATATTTCATTCACTATAGGTGGTTCAGATACTGAAGTTATGGGATATAATCTATGAAACAATTGTAACAAAATGCATGCAAGAAAAAAGGCAAGATGGAGAATTTTAACAAAGCAAAACAGGAATATATATAATAAAAAGAATCAAAAGATAAGTGGATACTAATACTTAACGGGGGGAAGAGGATAAGGGAAGAATGGAGGAATGCTGGATTGTGTAGAGGGAAATGAGGGGAAGGAAGGGCACAGGGGGAAGGAAAGATGATGGAATTGGACAAACATCATTACCCTATGTACACGTATGATTGCACGAATGGTGTGAGTCTACATCATGTACAACCAGAGAAATGAAAAGTTGTACTCCAAAAAAAAATCAAAAGAAATTATGGAAATGAGAAATATGAAAATTAAGAATGGAATAAATGGTTCAACAGAAAAATAAAAGGGAGAATTAATAATATGGAATAAAGGTCAGAAGAAGATATGAAGACCAATTCATGAGGACCAGAAAATGGGAAATGTAGTAGAGAGCATAAAAAATATACTGGTCATAGGTCTAAAATGCATGAATTGAAGTACAATAGGAAGAGAAGAAAGAGTGGACAGAAGCATTTGGAGGTAATGGCCAAAATATTTTAAAACCAACAAATGACATCAAGTAATAAATTCAAGAAGGGCTACGCAGGACAAATGCAGAGTAAACCACACGTGCATAACTTTTAACAAAACTGATAAAAATTAAACATAATGAAAATATTAAAGAGAAGAACAGCTTATCTTCAAAAAAGCAATAGTAAGACTAGCAGTTGATGCTTCCACTGAAATATTAGCTAGAAAATAGTGGAATAGCAGCTTAATGGAAAATAACTGCTTATCTCTAATTCTGTATCCACCCGCAAAAATATCCTTCAAAGTGAAGGTGACATGACACCAAAAGTACACAACAACAAAATAAAATGGGTAAATTTTACTTCTTCAATATTAAAAACTTTTGTGCTTCAAAAAGGTTACTATCAAAAAAAAAAGTAAAAGAAATATAACCCATACAGTTGGAGATTTCTGCAGATCACATATCTGATAAGGGACTTGAACTAGAATATATAAGAAATGCTTACAACTAAACAACAAAAAGGCAAATACCCCAATTTTAAAATGGCAAAGGATTTGAATAGCCATTTATCCAAAGAAGAAAAACACATGACTAATAAATGCATAAAAATATGCTCAAAATCAAAAGCTATCAGGGATTGCATTGCAAATCAAGCAATGAAATACAACTTCACATTCATTAGGATGGACATTACAAAAAATAAGCAAACAACAGGAGTTGGCAAGGCTCTGGAGAAACTGGAACCACCACACATCCTGATGGGAATGTAAAATGATGTGGCCACTTTGGAGGACAGTCTGGGAGTATCTTGAAGTGTAAAATATAGTGACTCTCCTCTCCCACACACCTCTTTCCTTCTTTCTTTCTCTTTCTCTCTCTCTCTCTCTCTCTCTCTCTCTCTCCCCCCCCTCCCCTCTACCTCTTTCTCTTCATCAGTTTTCTAGATGAACTAGGTAAACTTTTATTAAACTTAAAAGTTATTTATGAAAATGTTTAGAGACACTGGGGAAGTCTTCCTCCAAGGAGTATTTTCCTTATCTTCTGGAAAGTCTTAGAAATAGATCATCTTAACCCAATGAAGAATCGAACTCATTTAAAACTGGCATTCAGTCTTTGTACAACCTAGTCTTTGTTCACTAGTCCTTACTTCCTGGATGTAATCTTTAGGGGTCCCAACTGAATGCCTAGAATGTTTCTTAGGATACCTCTATCTTAACAAGCCCTGATCTCCATTTTCTTCTCCCAGTACTAGGAAACTGCTGTTAGCATTGCTTAACTTCTTAGCCTCTCAGCCCCTTCATGATCACGTTCATTTTCTCTGCATCTGTCATTGATGAACTGGTAAACATGAGGTGAAAGTAAATTGAGTGTGTCCCACCCTGTGAGAGTGACCTCACTGAGTCTCCTTTCTCTGAGATATTAGCCTAATCATCTACGGCCCCTTGGGTAGCTTTCCAGAGCCTTCAATCTTATTTTTTGGGTCCTCTGGCTAGCTTTTCTGTTGTCCTGGGTAGGAGGATTGGTCTTCTGTGACCAATAGTTCACTATAGCCAAAAGCAGATGCCCAAACATCTAACTTGTAATAGCTACAAACACTATTTACTTACACAAATTAACATGAATTATTTAATAGTCACACAAGCTCATGAGGAATGTACATTATTTCCCTCTTTAATTGGTGTAAAACTGTGGAGCGCAAACTTACAGAAACCTACGTCTTGACCAAAGGACTTGCCTAAGATCATCGCAATTAGTAGCAACTGACCCCAAACAACAAGGCTCCCTTGACCATGTTCTTAGTTACTGGGCAACAGAACACAGAATGAAGAAAGAAAGAAAGAAAAGAAAAGGAGCAAGCCCCCAACAATTCCAGCAGTTAGAGATGAGATCAAAGAAAAGGAGCAGCCAGGGCAACCACAGAACAACCAAGAGAAAACTGTCCTCCAAGCCAAGGAGAGAGTGTTTCCACTAGAATATGGTCAACTGAAAACGCTGCTGAGAGGTGAAGTGAGACACAGACTATGGAGATTTCCACTGGGAAATAAGTAGGCCTAGTGCTGTCAGCTGCTCATCCCTTTAAACAATAACAGGTTTTGCCAAGACACACACATGCCAATCCTCACACCCTGCTCTTCTGCATTCACTGAGCACACGCGGAGTCCCAAGTGCACCCTGCTTGCTTTGACTGACAAGGTGAGGCAATGCAAACCACTCACAGCTAGACTACGTAACCAAATTGCACAGCACATGGAACGCTTGTGATTTGAAAAATCTTGCAAATACGATAGCCCTCACTGATTCCCCCCACTTTAAAAAGTCCTCAAAACTCTTGTACAAAATTTACCAGGAACTTTTAATATTTTATTACTTTATTAAATTGCCGTTATTCACATTCATCAGAAGAAACATACTAAAGTGTATACCATAAGGAAACTTGAGAACACATGGAACACTTTGCCTATTATCATCAGACCAAAGACCTACTGAAAGAAGAAAAAGACCAAAGTAAGGGTCACGTTATTTCAAGGATGTGAGCCATCAGTAAGAGAGACCCAGCAAGAATAGGACTTATGAACATCATCACTCAGGCCAGCTATATCATTTGTAATGTCAACTGAAAATGCAGGGCTTCATGTTCAAAAAGAAAAAAAACAGGCCTTTCTCCTTTCATCAGCAGTCTCTCCTTCTACCAGTACTGCTGGATTTTTTAAATCTGCTATGTACTTCTGCAGTTTGTGGGGGCACGGGGGCACTCAGTGAGCACAGAGATTCACGGGGCCTGCAGCCCCAACCCCACCTCTCAACACACAGAATACGTGCCCAAACCTCACCCTCTCTATGTCTGCACCCAAGTCCCCATGGGGCAGAGGGCATGGTAGGGCATCAAGGCAAGGTGGAGAGGCACAGGCAGGCACAGCTGCACATGAGCACAGGTGCCAATATCAGTAATGGTCCCACTGTCCCATCAAATCCCAATGGTTTAAAAGACACAAATTTTAAAATAAAATGAATTTCGAGACTGTGGCCACAGAGCACTGAACCCCAAGTGTAGGTTCCCTTCTGAGGGTGGGGTCCTGAACAGCTGCTCTGTTATACACCCAGGATATTGGTGGTGGGCTACCACTTAACACTGACTGCTGGGTTGGGGGCTGTGGACCAGAGCCAACCAGTTGATGAGGACTCCTGGGATCCATTCGCATTCTTGCGTGGAAGGCCTGTAGAACATGACTTGCAGTCACAAGACCCTGATGCCAGGACCTCTGCCATCCCTCATCAGTGGTTCTCAAACTCCAGTGTGAACAACCACCTCCCAGGGTATGCTTAAAATGCAGATTCCTAGGCCACACCCCTATATCCCAATTCTGTGGGTCTGTGTAGGTGGCACCCAGGATGCTGCATACTTCCCACCACCCCAAAGCAATATGACACAGGAACTTGGAGTCCTTATTCTGAGAAAAGAGGCCAGAGACACCACTTCGACTTCCCCAGGGGAGAGAAAGAAGAAAACCAAGAGCAGAATTTCAAGGGTCCTAATCTTTCCAAACTTGTCCCTCTTCCCCCAGTCCCCAGGTCTCCTTCCTATTCCACTGCATAAGCCCAGGTGGGATTCTTCATGCTGAGCAAGTACATCTCAGGGGCCAACCGTGGGTATTAGCCCAATGACTCAACAAAGATGCACTGAGATCCTAGGAAAAGAAAACATTAACAGGCTAAGATGCCAGCTCCACCTGGCATCCATGACCCAAGGGCCCAGGAGCAGAAGCCTCACCTCAGGGGAAGTCCAGCTGGCTGCCACTGTGGACTTCTAGGGAAAGCTTTCAAGAATTCCAGAGGATGAGCTGCCTGCCAGCCAGGAAAACCCTAAGCATACGAGTCACTCAGAGCATCCTCAGAAAACAACCCTGGAGGAAGAAAAGAAAACCAGCCACAGAGCCATGCCAATGGCAGGACCCCATGCCAGCTCATCCCAGCTGTAAAATGACAGAGACTAGCAGACATCAGGGTACAAACAGGCAGTTCCCTGCCATGCCCAGTTTGGTCTGTATGGCCTTTTAGAATAATTTTGGTCAGTTGCTAGTAGTTTAAAGTAGAGAGACAATACATAAAAATCCAGGTTGCAAGCTTCTCTTGAGGAATGGAAATATCCAGAAATTCTAGGCCTTCCCTTCTTGGCCCAGAGAGGCCAAGCTGAGCAGCACATACCCTTCCATCTAAGCATGTGGTGCCCAAGTCCCCTGGCCACCTGCCCACTAGCTCATGTGCTATAACACTGGCTCAGGGAACTCAAAGCCCTTTTTCCATCAACCATGTACGACTGTGCAATCTCTTCATTTATTTTCAACTGTATACAACACTAATGTTAGGTACACTCTGCCTGACACCTTCTGAATAACCAGGTAATTTTAAAGCCAGCAGTGTCTTTCACTCCATTTCCCTAGTCATTCATTAACTATCTGACCAGACAGCCCTGGTTTAGTGATCAGTGGGAATCTCTCAACAAAACACCTCTATTTGTAGAGGCTCACTGCAGTCTTAAGATCCTCAGAGCCCGCGTCAGCATCTGCTGCCTCCCCTCTTTCCATGTTTCTCTCTCCACAGCAAATAGCCCCATTGTGGGATGCCTGATACCCAACCACACCTATGGGACAGCAAAAGTGAGACACTTCCATTTGTAATGGAATAATATTCCCTAAAAAAAAAAAATGCCATCTTTAATTCATTCCTGAGACATGTTTGAAGAGAAAAAATGAATGCCTCTTGTGGGGTCATCCGTGTTACACAGCCACTGTGAGCAAGGCTAACACCATAACCAGGTCTGGAGCATTTAGAGGTCACATTCACTGAGCATGAGATGCCCTTCTGTAGCAAGTAAAAATTATCAATCCATGACTCTAGGAATGTTCTGAGTTAGCTCATTTGAGAGTCTGGCAAATCTGACCTTTGACACAAAAATAACTTTCACTCTAAGATTGCTGAGGATTAAGTTTTTAGAATCAATAACCATTTTAAACACAGTGTGTTTTCTGGCAAATGAAAATCTGCCGTGAAATTTTGAATTTCTGGATTATCCTCTGAGAGATTCAGACCCACTCACAGGCATCATCTTATCAAAATCGAGAGATTCTTTCCAGCTAAAATGCACACTATGATGTTGACTTCAACCAAAAATCAGAATTTTCTTCAGTCCCTGAAACTGTGCAACAAGCTTCAATCACAGACAGGGCACTGCATGTTTGTGACAGTGGTCCCTTTCCAGTTCAGCACCCAAGGTGAAGGAATTTGTTGGGGGTGTTTCTAGAAAGTGTTCGCATCTGCCATCTCTAAGGGGGAGGGTACATGAGTGCAGCTGTCGCCCATTTCTTTCATTTACCTAAACATGGGGCTTCTTTCAGCTGCCGAATGGTTAGGTTTTAGGTAATCATTCCCAGATGTTAAAGAGAAATGCTCTAGCTAAACTGATGCTGCAGTTCTAAATATGTCTGGTGTGGGGACAGGTCCTAAATCCTGTTCTCCCCACAAGACACCCATACGTACCATCTCATGCACCAGCACCCCTTGCTCCCCACACGTCCTCAGGCACCCTGAGTGAAGGCAATGCCCAAATGGGCTGGAACTCTTTACACTTTAGGTCCCCTGTACCTACGGCTCAGAACAACTGCTGTTGAGTAACAGAGGTCTGGCAGAAGCACCAGAACACCCAAGTTTCTGCCCCCTTAGAGGCCAGGAACAGCTATTAAGAGTCTGGAGAATCTGACCTTTGATAACTTTCAACCTCAGATTGCTGTGGAATCTGACAGGGATGTGGCAGCAGCATCCACATCGGAGTCCTCAAGGAACTGACTCTGACTCTTATCAATTGGGAAATCTCCCTTACAAAGCTGGATAATGGAGGCAGAGCTGAGACATGCTGGACAGTCCTAAAGCCTTGAGTTTATGACTCCACTGTGACAACTGTTCCAGGAAACTCCCCTGTGTATCCACAGCCCAGACCAGGCCCTGACCATCTACAGCTGCTCCCAAGGCCAGGGAGAAGAGAGACAGGCCTCAGGCACACCTACTGAAAGACAGGCATGGAGCCAGGGGTGCTGGACTGAGGTGGCTTCTGGAATGCGTCAGAACGCCTCTCACCAGCTGCCAGGGCACTCCGCGGGATTAATTAAATTAGTCCCTTATCTCTGAGCCAGAATGGCATCCAGGACAATTCCTTCTCCCTTGCACCCTCTCTCATTCACATTCTCATTCTAGTAAAATCTAAATCCATCAATTAGAGTTTTCGCAGTAGGTCAGAAAGTAGGTTTCCTGGTACAGAGCAATCTTGGCTGTGAATGAGAACTGCATGCAACAGTTCTTCCCTGAGCTTCACTGTCACTCAGAGGTTCCAGGCTGAGACATTCTGGTAACTGCACTAATTTATGGCCATGAAAACTTCAGCTAGAAACAGCCTTGACTTGCCTCATTTACGTACTGGGGACTCCAACCTCCAGAAAGGCAATGATAACCTTACAGTAGTACAGAATTCTTAAAATCCTTACACAGTTATTACATACCTGCTGTATGCAACACTCAGTGTTAGCCATTATTCAAAGCATAGCTTCTGTCTCAAAAGCAGGTCATCTGAATAGGGCTCCTGCTAGGACAAAGGTGGGCCAGGTCCATCAATGATGACACCATGGAGCCTGCTCCCAGGAGAGTCTAAGGAACATGCTATTGCTCCTGAACTTAGGTGCCTTAGCTTCTCTAGTCTTTTTCTGTATTCCCTGATAGATAAGTTTTATTAAAACTTCATTTTTTTAAAAAATCAGAATGGTTTGACCAATGCCCCCTAATCTTTAAAATGGATAGTAACTGCCTACAGATCCTGTGAATGGAGACTCTGATTCAGCAGGTGGAGCAGGGCCAGGATTTCGTATTTGTAACAAGCCCTGAGTGATGCTGATGTGGGAGGACACATGCAGTGGAGGTCATAGAGCAAGAGGGCCAGCACTGGAGCACACCAAACAGTACACATGGACCTGGGATCCTGGGATCCTAATTAGAATAAAACAGATGCCATGTTTGAATAAATATGTCAAAATAGACTACTGCCATGAATAACTAAAAAGAACAAATAAAACCTTTTTTTTTTAAAGTATACATGAGGAATGGAGGGTAAGGAAAAGCCTAGGAAGTCAGAAAAAGAAAAGCAAAGTACAAACTGGACTGTGATGCACTGCGTCCGTTCAGTCTGATGGCTGAACAGAGCAGTAGTTCTCAAATTTAAGCCTGGACAATTTTCTGGAGGCCTTCATACAGCACAGTTCCAGGTCCCATCCCAGAGTTCCTAGATTCATAAGTTGGGAGGGAGGAATGTTAAAATTTTTCTCTTCTAACAAGTGCCCAGGTGATTTTGTAGCTGGTAGTCCAGGGGCCACACTTAGAGAATTGTGGTCAGAAGACTCTCCCCACTTCCATCCCACTACAGGGAGGACAAATGGGTTGTGTCCATAAGGTTGACTGTTCACATTTGAAAGTGGCCCTGATAGCTCATGTTAGATCCTGCAAAGCAAAAACGATCACAAACCTGAAAGGACAGAATCGTACATTCCTCTGGACTAGCTCAACCATAGCTGAATCCTTCCCACAGAATTAAGTGAGGACTACAAGCAATGCTTTCAGTTTGTAAACAGACTCCTCAAGAAGAATTTGAGTTGACAGACAACCAACCCTACGTCAGCAGGTCCAGGATCCAGGACCCAGGCAGCCAGGTCCGTTGTCTTGGCCCCAGAGCCATCTTCCGTAAGACTCATTTTTCTCACTCCCTCCCTTGCCAACTGAGAGTCCCTGGTAAAGTCTAGTAAGTCAGATCTCCCAGGTGGAGACTGCAAGCTTCCAAGCTGATTCTGGGATAAACCTAACAGCACAGTCACCTCCACTGCTCACGGGAACCCCACCTGATCAGAACAGTGGAAGTTATGTAGAAAGCTGCCATTCTCCAAGGATGGTTGGGGCACTGATGTGCGAAGAGAAGAAAACAATCTTTGCCCTCAAAATGTTCATAGCCCATCAATGAGTAACACAAACAAACAGGAAGGCATTAGGTGGCCCACTCCAGAGGACAGAAATGGGCTCAAACTAGGGTTCTTTTTTTTTATTTTTTTATTTGTTCCAATTAGTTACACGTGACAATAGAATGCATTTATGCACTTTGATGTATCATACATAAATGGAGTACAATATCTCTTTTTTCTGATTGTGCACATCGGTCAGGCAGTCATATATGTACATAAGGTAATCACTGCATGGTTTCTCCCTCCTGGATGGATCCAGATCGCCACAGCACAAGGGTCACCCTAACACCCACTCCATGGAAGCCCTCCAGTTATGGGGTATCCAGGCCCGCAAGCCCTGCCTCTACTGACATTGATGTACTCAGAGGAACAAGGGCCCCATATAAATCAGAGTAACTAACTTCTAATATAGTTTGGGACAATTAATCCAGGCCCTTTGTAAATTAAGTACAGAGAAGCCAAGTATAGTAATATAAACCATCTTCTTGAATATTTTTGAATATTTTTTGAACACTTACCAACAACAAGTATTTCCTAATCTGTTTCTAACAAACACCAGCTGGGAAAATTACACCTTATTGTTTACAACGTTTCACTTATTTGCAAAAGAAAATAGGAAGAGACAGACATCATCACCCTGTATACATGTATGATTACACAAATGGTGTGACTCTTCATTGTGTGCAACCAGAGAAATGAAAAGTTGTACCCCACTTGTGTACAATGAATTTTTAAAAAAAGTCAATAAATGAAAAATGATGAAAAAATGGGAAATATTTGGATATACACCTCTTTGGAAGAAGTCAGAAAAAGCAAAACCATACAATGAGATTAATACCCAGAAGCATTTGGGATCTAGATGTCATCAGAACTGATGGATCAGGGGAAGAGGTCAAGAAACAGAATGTCTCCTCTCAAATGCAGGAGCAGAGGTGGGCCAGCTCTTGTGAGCATGCTCAGTCCCTGGCCTGCGATGCCCCCTGCAACCTCACTGCTCTGATTCCATTCCCATTCACACATGCACTCATCAGCTGGGTACTGAGCACCCACTGGCCAGAATGGAAAGTGATATGAGCTCGAAGCTGCATTCAGAAGATGCCCCTGACCTTGATGTGGTATCCCCAGGAAGCCTTGCAGCTGGGAGGAGAAGGTGCCCACAAACAGCAGGCTGCCCAGCAGGCAAAGTCATTTTCAGTTACTAGGTTGGCTTCCCCAGTGTGAAGCCAATTCATCCATGTCAAGCACAGGAAGCAACTGCCAACTTTTCAGGGACTGCACCCCTACTGGATGAGCAGGCAACCCAATCAGTGGCGGTTCTACCCTGCAAGCCATGCTTCCAGGTCCTCAGCCTGCCCTCTCCAGCCAGGACTCACCCAGTTCAGGCAAAGCCCATCCCAGTGTTTCTCTTCACTTTCCAAGAGGAGGAACTTAATTGTAGGAAGGAACAGTAATAAGGCAAGTCTGCTCTGTGATTGTTAACATTATGGCCAAGCTGGTTTTCCTCAAGCAATGCACAGTAATAAGTCCTTACATTTATAGAGCACTTGACAATGCTCAAAATACTTTCACAAACATTGTTTCCTTTAGATGAAGGAAATCTCCTGCTACTTTGGGTATTTTTTCTTGCAGATGTTTTGTTTTTACTTCTCTAGAAGCTTCTGTGTAATTCACTCCATGATGTAGAACACAGAAACAACAATGTTCAGGGTCACCTCCAAAGGACAAAAAAAACTCTGTGGCTTTTGCCTAACCCCATTTTTTAAAGATTTGGTTAGTTTGCAGTTGAGTTGGTAAATTTCAAGCCAGATCTAACTTGGTGGGTGTGTGGTTCACACAGCATAATTACCTACGGGTGTGTAGGGAGTGCCAAGAACTCCTGAACTCAGTTGAGGCAGCTCTCAGACACTTGGAAACACCCTCCTAGACAAGGAGAGCAAATACTTGGCCCCATGTGCTCCCTGGCAGATGTAATTGACCACTCACCTCTTTCTTTCTTCAGAGACATGACCTGAAGGCAGGTATTATCAGTTGATCAGACTTGGCATATGCAAGTAAAAACTACTGACCCTTCCTAAGACCCAGGCTGACAGTGGTGGCCCAGCAGTACCCTGGGGCCCCTGCTTAAGTTCTTCCCTGCGATTCCCTTTCTTGTTGGGATGGCAGGTATCCCCAAAGGCATCTGTAGCCTGGCAAGCTGCTCACCACTGGGCAGGATCACAATGCAAGCTGGCTTCATCCTTTCTTCAATCCAGTTCTCCTCCATTCAAAGCCAAACCTTAACCCCCATCCCCTCCCTCTTTCTTCATCCCCCAGTTCTGTCACGCATCCCACTACCCAAACCCATCACACCAGCCACCAACCACTGAGGGCCATAGCATGGCTCGGATCACATCTCCAACACCTTATCACCTTGAGAGAATGTTATAGAAAGAGGTAAGTTGGCAATACAATGATTGGCATCACTCTAGGATCTTTCTAAACCTTGGGAATGGTGGCTGCATATTATTACAGAATGTTGGGGGAGTGGATTCCAAGTGGAAGAACCATGAAGACCAGCACAGGTCATGAGACCTACTGCACTCCACTGCTTTCCTCATAGGAAGAGTGAGCGTCAAGAGCAAGCAATCGCTTGGCAGGGCAGATAGGGAGAAGTGTATGAAACAGAGGAGCCCACAAACCCTGCTGCATGCTCTGCAGACACAGCAAGAGGGGAGCAACACAGCTGGCTCTGGGCCCTGGATTCCCTGCTAGCCCCACAGATAAGAGACTAGGAATGAGGCTACTACCACAGTGGTTTCAGGGAAGAGCCTCACAGTTTAAAGTCAACAGGGGCAGAGGACCAGAGGCAAGAAAATACAGCAATCTCCAACCTTCTCCAACCTCTCTCACTCCCTGGGCAATCCCACTGGCTATAAAAACCATCTACATCTTGTTGACTCCCCACTGTACAGCCCTACCAGACTCCTAACTAACCATCATGGCAGGCTTGACATCTGCACTAGGATGTTCAAATGACATGCCCAATTTAAATGTCCATACTGAGCTCCTCATCTCCCTGCCACCCCACTGTCAGCCATCCCAGCAAAGGGCAATCTATCCTTCATTCCAGTTCCTCTGGCCAAAACCTCAAGTCATCTTTGACACCTCTCTTCCTCCTACATCCTACTGAGATCCTCTGGGAAAGCATAGACTCCAACTTCATAATAGTGTCAAATTCTGGGCTTCTTTCTCTACCAGCATCCTACTCTTAAGGCTCCTGGCATCCACCCCTACACACACTGGGGCTCTCTCCACCTGGAAACCAGAGGAATCCTTTGTTGTACACCAAATCATAACACCACTGCCCAAGACCCCTCCGTGACTGCCCACTATAAAGTCCTGCAGTGACCACAAAGCCTTACAGGAACCTCCCCTTCTCCCCCACCACTCTTCCCTGTACTCACTCCAGTCACTCTGTATTCCTGCCTGATCCTCAACCCTGCCAAGCAGACTCCTACCTCAGGGCCTTGGCACATGTGGTCTCTTCCCTGGAATGCACTTCACCCAGATAGGCATGAGATTTACTCTCTGCCTGCCTGTAGGACTCTGTTCCAATGCCCTCGTTAGAGTTCTTCCTCCACCACCCCATGTAGAATAGCACCCCTGCAGAGTTGAGTCATTGCAATAGAGAGGGATGGCCCAAAAAGCCCCATGTACTTAGCATCAGCCTTTTAAAGAAAACGTTTGTCAATCCCTAGCAGAAGACACTATTTTTCCAACTGCAAAACTCACAGACCACCCCCACTTCCATGATGATAAGATCCAAAGACTTTACAGGAGAGTCAGATACCTGTTGAAAAATAGTTATAGAGAGCACATAGTGGTGGTGGACAGGAAAGGGTTGGGTCAGTCCCCAGAGCTGCCATTCACCAGCTGTGTGATCTTATACAAATTACTGAACTTCTCTGCAACGTCTTCCTTACCAGGGAAGTAAGAATATTATCAACCACCAAAACTGTGAGGAGGCAAGATTTTTCAGGTAAAGCATCTGGCAGTCAGTAGCTCAAACTGCAACGTTTTTTGAGGATTTTCTTAATTTCACTTAAGAAATTGCTATGAAATGTGGTACAGTGGAATATTTCTTAGTCTTAAAGAATGAAATTATGGCATTTGCCAGTAAATGGATGGAACTGGAGAGTATCAATGCTAAATAAAATAAGCTCACCTCAAAAAAAAAAAA